>JAQGBH010003534.1:0-19576 GCA_034698265.1 Sminthurinus aureus
GTACTGACATTCGGTAAATAGCTTTTTCTGTAGATTAGCTCCGAACCCGCCATGTGGCGGGCGCTCTTACTTGTAACATATAATACTCTTATTTTGTTAACTTTTGTGAACTTATTAATTTAAACTTTGTTGGTCAAGATTATTACTTTTGACCTTCAAAGATAAAAATAATTAACGATAACGGACTGGACATATGAGGGACTGTATGTATGTATCTGCTTCTTTGATTCAGGAAGACAAAACTTTGTGCTACTACAACATACAATATATATGTACTTTGTATTTTGTATTGTTAAAATATTACTATTATTATGTATTTTTTGTTGTTTTTTTTTTGTTGTTTGTTTTGTTTTGTTTTGGGTCAAAACACTGTACTCGATATTCAATATTCAATGTACAATGTACCTAAGTTATGTTGTAAATTGTAACTGATTGCTCTTCAGTATTCAATATGAATAATGTTATGTCGTTTTTTTGTCATATTCCATGAAAAATACATTAATAATACTCTGTGGTTGATATGTATAGGCATAGTTCATTATTATTTATACAAAATTATATATATTATATTACATTACACATGTGTGATCAATGCCTACAAAAAAACCGACAAAATACAATGTATTTAAAAAAAATGAAAATAAAGAACAGACGTATTTAACGTTTTTTTATAAAAGCGTAATTTTGTGTCATGAAGTAACAAATGACTTGTAAGACATATAAAACATAAAACATCTAGAATCAAGAATCACCTTCAAATGGACGACTATGTACCATGTAAGTTTGTACAGTTTCTACAAGAAAGTTTTTTTCACAATTATTGCATTTTGTTTTTTGTTCTAATTTGATAAAAATTTTGATACACTCTTATTTTTACTTTCAATCTGTAGAATCTAAAGTTAGTTTTTCCCACAAACGAAAGTTTATGTCTTGCTTTCTCTTACACTGCTTTTTATTTTGGTTAGGTTTAGACCTTTAATACTTTGCACTTGACAAGTTCATCAGCACACTTATTCACCTATTTAGAAAAGAAACAGCAATAAAAAATGTGTGTACACATTACACATATACCCATTCTGTACATTGTAAGTATACAGATTCCAATATTCAGTTACAAGTTTTACAAAAACAAACTCCCTTTCAAGTTTCAAACACAGTATGCAATATTTTACACCCAAGCAAATTTTATGACATGAAAAAGTCGGCAACTATAAAGAAATTATACTACCATTTTAATTTTAAAGTCTTTTCTAGCTTTTAGTGTTTAGTATATAGATTGCTGATAAAAACTATGCATGGGAAAACCTTTTCTTGATTAGTTTATTCTGTTGTGTGTTATATTAACCACAATTACACAAACATTTGTTGACATGTGTTTCTGTTAATTTGTATCAAATGAAATGTAATTGTTATAGGCCATATACAAAACACAATACATCTTTTAATTTCAAAACATTTCACAATAATATGGTTAGTTACTTTATGTGAAAGGTTGAGAAATCGAATATCGGATTATGCGGACATTTTGTATAATAGACAAGATAAGTCTTGTTGAGTTTTGCATTATATTTTGACAGAAAAAGGATCTATCAAACTAGGCAATATTAGTATGCAAAGAGAATACAGGGAAAACTATCATCAAAACGTTGGACGTGAAAGGTCATTCAATTTTCAAATCATATATTCAAATTAAAATAAAACAATCAACACGAAAGACAACGGATGTAAGTGTGTAGAAATTTTTTGTTTCGTACGAGAGAGAGAGAGAAATACTTTCTTTTTTCTGTGTACACGCAGTAGTTATGCATTTAAAGGTAAAACAATAGCAGTGTTCATCACTTATACATTCATAATAATTCATACGTATGCAGTTAATGATAATATAATAATTATTATTATCACTCTGATTCTCATTTCAGTTAAACATTACACACATACATACCAATTACTACTACACATATTATATGTATTGTACAAGTTGCAAAGGAAGCAAACATATCGATGCTCAGCATTTCGAGTGTTTTCTTTACTTCATCCCATGACCTTTCTGGACACTTTCAAACTCTTACTATTGCGATGTCCACGACTGACCTAAGAATAAAAAAAATAATAGTAAAATAGTTAAAATTTAACACTTCATCCCATCATATTTGAGACTTGTAGAATGTAGAAGTATGAGGTCATATACAAATCACATGTGCAAACAGCTTGACCTAGTACAATAAGTATTATTTTTCATAAAAGGGCATAAAATTTGTCACAATTTTATTGTTTCAAGCTTAGTCGGAAAAGTCCCGGATGGATCCCCAAAACAGCAGAGCATATTAAATATTTAGTTGGGAGGAGTTCACAGCAGTGAGAGTGATAGCAGGTCATCAGCAGAACGTGATCAGTGGTGAATTACAAATGATGGAGATTGAACCTATAATATAATTACTACACACACGTAAACACCGTATGTTTACGCAGGTATTTGAAGTCGAGAACCTTGAGCTTGAAAAATGAGCGGAAATGGCAAATGGAACAAAAATGAATCAACCTCATGATGAGACGAACTCTTCGTTCAGTTTTCAATGTATTCAGCAATTTATTCAGATAGTTTAAACTTTAAACTCTAATGTTACAAGTTGTATGTTAATAACTACTTACGTACGTATACGTGAGGCATTGTGTTTTCCAAGATTTCACACGGTCAGTTCCAATGTGTGTAAACTGTGCACATTACCCTTATCTGTACAAATAGGTACATTTGACTGATACTGATACACACTTGAGTATCTTGCATATTTTGAGTTTTGAGTCAAGTGTCAATTGAGACAAAAGTATTCACAATTCAAATTACACGTTATCATAGCAAACCCAACATGAAATCAAGAATATAATACTTTAATTGTTGCGCTCTCTCATCCCCGCATACATCTGTATTGTACTTATATTATAGACCACAGACTACAAGCTACAGACCTAACTTTAACATGTGTAGATATGTACAATGTACATTGTACACACACTACATTAATGAATACAGCTAATTCACTTTTCATTCTCTATCCATCCTGCTCCATTGTCAAAGTTCATGTGTGAATTTTTTGTATGAAAGTATTGTTATCATCGCACTATATTATTCATTACGACTTATGACTGTGACTAAGATTGAGACTGAGACTGAGACTACGGGAGTATCGTACTTTGTATCTTCATATTAGTAAGAATAAAACTTTGAATAATGCTCACATACATATTTTATATGTACACTATTTACTATTTACAACTCTGCATTACATTACATGGGGACAGGAAGGGTTTTTCTTTATTTCCATGTGCATTTATTTCTAATATGTACACATACCTAAAAGCTAGAACATTAGAACATAGTGTCTACTGTCTACTGCGAAAAGGCAAAGGAAGTCTTAGCCTCAATAATAAAGGCACGAACTGTAAACAATCAAATGAAAATTGAAATTCATCCTGAATGTTTAAGTATTAGTGGGAGAAGAAGAACTTCTTATAGCATTTTATATCACTATAATATGTATTGTACTAGTTTTTATTTATTATCATCATCAGCATCACTATCATTGTTGTCGTTGTTGTGATTACTACTATTAGTGTTTGCCCGTGACACTTGACTTTGACTCTCACAGGTCCTTTTGTTATGATTTCCCATCCACAAATCACCCACACTTTCATCCCCACTCACTACTCCCTACTCACTTCCAGTGCTCCTTATTCTCAAGTTTCATTTCATTTCAGTTATTTTACAGTGGATGATGGACTAAGTGTCGAGTGTCAGTGTCTCTAGAATACGGAATTAGCATTACAAGTGGCAATTGAAACAGAAAGAGCTAATAATATTTCATCTTGACTTTTTGACTTCTTGACTATAATCATATTTTCCGTTTGGTGAATAATAATAACATTTTGAATCGTGAATTGTGAATCCTGAAATACATCCGAATTCTCAGAAATTTATTCAGTGATAAATAACAAACAAAATACGAGTCATAATTCATTTTGGGGTTTAAGTGTCTGTTTCATTAAGGAATTCTTGATGAAATAAATTCCAACTAATTAATGGTATCAAGCATCAAGTTTTCACCATTCTCTATCTTCCATCTGTTTCAAAATAAGGATATGACATTAATTTTCAAGTTATAATTTACCATGTCAATTTAAGTTTATTTCAATGTGATTGTCTCGTGACTCGTGACTCTAAACTGAAACTGGTGACTGGTGACACATGATAAAGATGATGATTTAAATTTGATTACTTAAGTTGAGAAATTCTAAGGTTTTACTAGTGCCGTATTGCCGTATGTACGTGTAATTTACATTTATTGCCTTGTTGTTCTTCCGCGTCAGATTCTTCAATTTTGTCCGGAATTTCAGTCAGAATCTCAGACCAGATGATAATACGATGAGACTGTGTACCATAACAAACAACGACCAGGACTCAGAAATTCAATTACGTGGTCTTTGTCTTCCTCTTCGTCTTTCACTCCGTCCATTGTTTATGCCTATTCGTAACTCGTACTGTGCGTAAAGTAAGTCTGAGTGGCTAGTGGTTACTCTTGGATCTTGGATGAAATCTAATTCCGCAAATGTTTTATGTACCTAGTATCTATCTAGTGTCTAGTGTCTAGTTTCTAGTGAAAACTGAAAGTCTAAATTCTCAATTACCAGCGAATCTAAAATCGAACAGCCTTTTACCAAAACAACTGCAAAACCAGTGATAAGAGTTCCAAGTTAAATTGAAGCTACTTAAATGAAATGTTCCAGTGGACAATTATAAAGAACTTGGTCATTACTAACAATACCGAGAATTTTAAGATGTGATGGGGTGAAATTTCTATGTTCAATGTTCGTGCATGAGAACCTGAGTTATTCTCTGTAAATGTATTCAGTTTTTGTCGGAGATCATTTCTAGTGAATTGTGAAACTCTAAACTCTAAACTGAAGTAACTGTAAAAATACGGCTCAAATCTTAAGCTAAGGATAAACTCTAGTACTCTAGTTCTTGGAAGAGTCGTGACTACTACTTTTATTATTCCTAAGTACTAAGTACATAATCAAAATGATGAAGGATCCAGGAAAAAATTCTGGGGCTATAAATTCAAAATCCAGTAAAAACTACTTGGAGAAAATGTCCTACATTTCCTTATTTATACTCATAGCCTTTGCGTCCGTTGCACCTTCTTCCAAAGGACAACCGTTCCTCAATTCCTTGGCAGGTATGTATTATGTACTGAATACGGATTACTGATGTTTTGCGCACACAGTTAGAGCATATTTTTATATTTTGTCTTACATTTTGAAAGTTAAAGAACATCATCTTAATTCACGAATCAATCATAGAATACATACGTAACGTGCAAAAAATCTCAAATGTATGTACAATGTACAACTTTATGGCTTATGGTTAATGGTTAATCCAATACTTTTGAAAAAATTTGACAGTTTTATTCCGAGCTCGTCCTCCATGGCCAACGACATTTCCATCTTCAAAATTCACACCAATTCCAGCCCCTTTTGTCCAGGGACTACAGGGAGCTCCAAGTCAACACGGGCTCCTTGTGGCGCATCCCATAAACCCAACTTCAGTCACTAACTTTGACAGTAATACAAATAGCAGTAGTAGTAGTAATAATAATAATTATAATAAGGCACCGGATTCAATAGCCACAATTGCAACTATCCCGTTGCCTCACATGACTAAAAATCATTTGAATCACATAGCTAGTGCCAGTACTATAAGTCATAACAATAATTATAATACGAACAATAATCATAATCACAACAATAATCACAACAATAACAATAACAATCATCACCAATCCGGACAATCAAATCCGCAACAAAATTTTGGCTCCATCTCATCTCTCCCCACATTAGCATCGCCTAGTTCTGGTTATCCAGTTCCACAAAAATCACCAATACCCGGATTTCAAAATGTACAAAGTATTGTTAATCAACATTTTCAACAGCAGCATCTACATCAACAGCCACACCAACACCAACAGCAACAACAACAGCAGCAACAACAACAACAACAAAATTCACAATATTCATCAGTAGGAATTGGAAATATTCCACAAAACCAGAATCAAAATCAAAATCAGAACAATGGTAAAGGAACAGTTCCAATTCAAATTACTAGCAATAATCTTCCAATCCTCGTTTCATCCCCAACATCCCTTATTGGTAGTTTTGCACTTCCGGAAGTCCCAACGACAGTTGCAAATCCAAATTACGGCGTTTTACTTGAAAATGGGAATAATATGGCAAACAGTAATAATATGCATGTACATAAAAATATTCCTCCTCACCATCTTCCACAACACAATCAGAATCAGAATCATAACCATCATCATCATCCACATCATTCCGGGAAGAAAAATAGAGTAAAGTTTCGTGACAGTGCATGGAATCCCATCGGAAATAATATAAATTTCAATAATAATGATAATAATAACCAAAACAGCAATAATAACATTAATAATGACATCAACATTAGTCAAAATCAACACCAAATGTATCCGAGTGCAGCTCCTCTTCATAATGCAGGAACTTCTATGAATGCCATCCAAGAGATTGTGACCCATGGTAATGGTAATAATATTGAGAATGACGTTGAAAATGCGCGGAGACAAAAGCAGCTCAAGGATTTTCGACCTTCACCCCAACTGAGTCAATTTGTTGAGACAACCGTCGTCACAGATTATACAACACACATGAGTCACAACAGCAATGACAACAATAATCATGATACAAGTCTGCATGGAAATGTTGATGGAAACGGAAATCCAAATGGAAATGCTGGTTTGTCAAAAGGGCAGGAAGATCAGTCCAACAATAATAATTATGGATCCGATAATAAAAATTACCCTCGATTTGAATCCGGCTTCCGACCCATCTCCGTGAATCAATATGCTGCTTCTTTTGGCACTACCTCAACTCGACCTCACTATACCAATAGTCAACAACAATATTTTAATCCATGGAGTCTTGCATTTGATTCAAATAATCCAAATCCAAATGGTCAGCAAAATCAACATCAACAGCAGCATTCCGAACAAAATGATAATAATATTCATGAAGATGACAGTGGAAAAAGGGATGAGAAACCATTTCGACAGGATCGCCAAATAATTCCAGGAGTAGGAGGAGGATTGGTCGCTGGGGGTAGCAGTAGTAGTGAACAACATATTGCGGATGTAAGTCAAAGTGTAGAGGACTCTGTCCCTTCATCAGAAGAAGGTGAAGGTGAAGCAGAGGATGTTGATCCACTTGTTTTCTTTGGAAAACAACGTGGGAAAAAACCACTAACGACATCAAAAGAATATCTAGAGAAGGTGAAAGCTCATCGCCATCGTCTCTTATCAAGAGGGAAAAAATCCCATCGTGCTAATCGTAGAGGTGAAGCAGGAGGAATTGGAATAGGAACACCGCTGACATCCACAACTGCATCATCTGAACTGGTTGAAGAATGGCTACCACCAAATCTACGTATTCAGAAAAAATCCGATTCACGCCGAAGTAAATATCCGCTTATCTATGCCAATGCAAAGAAACATAAGACACTTCAACACAACTCCGGAAATAGACAAGCAAGTTCAAAACCTGAAATGTATTTTGGACCAAAAGGCATGATGAAACTTCCTGATAAATGTGAAAAGTTTCAAAGATTTGGATTTTGTCCAGTGACAAGGCAATATCCGTTGTAAGTACAAGTTTTTTTCTTTCTTTCCTTCCTTCTTGTCCGCTCTTTTCGTCTACATCTATCTGTAATCTGTAGTCTGTAGTCGGTATGGAATAAGAAATTCACATATATTTTCATTTTTGCATCACATTTAACATAATATTATATAGTTTCTTTGTTTTTAAATCTTGAGTCTTAAGGAAATTAAACTTGGCTTTTTTATTTAGTGTACAATGTACAATTTACAATCTTCTAGTTCCTGTCCTGTTTTATATGTATGTAGTGTGTATTTAGAACTCCACAAAATGTAGAATGGAGAATAAATAAAATAAAAAAGAGTAGAATTTTATTCGAGTTTACTCTTTTTTCTCTATCAAGGAAGAACGGAGAATAAAATGCTCAATGCTCAAATGTTTCTTCGGGTTTCTTGCTTGAATTGTGACATTGAAAAATTTCATTTTCTCTTCCTTTTTTTCAAGTGCATTCTGTATTTTTCACTGTAAATTTTGTAATAGTAATATAGTTTTGACTGTTTTTGAGTGTCGATGCTTGCACATTGAATAGAATGGAGAAAATGAAATACATGTACTTTTCGTCTCTTGTTTTTCTAAAACTACTTTGTCTTTGCCATTTTTCTATTTCTATTTCTGTTTCTGCCTTTCTTCATTGGTTTCTTTTTCTTCTTCTTCTTATGACTGTCTGTGATTGTGAACTCACTCGACTCGTGTATCATTGTTTCATATGTGAAAAAAAGGGATGCAGCAGAGAAGATTGCATCGAGATGCTCGGCCCTCTTGTCTCATTTGATAGCCCCATTGCCCAAGATGGATGTCCAGGTTTGTCTTGATCGATATATTTTCCATAATATTCCAATATAGAATATAGTGTGTAATATTAAACGAATGTGTACATTATTATACATAATTGGCATACGCATGACTATATATTATATATCTGTATAACTGATAAAATATATACGTGTGCTTGAATCTTGAATGTAGTCAAAAGCAGAATTTTTTTTAGAGTGAAAATGACATTTACACAATATAAAATGTACAGAGAACGCATATTCATGCAAACGTACTGTACATATATGTACGTATAAATGTACAGCTTCAAAGTGCATATTTTATATTTTATATCGTTTTTTTTCTCTATTTTTCTATTTGCTCTCTTTCCTCTTGAATTTTCTTTTTCCGTACGTTATTCCCAGTACGATATTGGAGACTTGGATAAGAATGGAACGGGGGCGATGAAAGGAAGTCCTTCCGGTTGGGCCTGGAGATCTTATCAAGGAAAGCCTGTCTGTGACACGGACGAGATTACTACGGTTCCAGGATGGGCCAAAAATGAAAATGGCGATTGGGTGATCATCCTTCAAGTAAGAAAAAACTTTCCACTATTTCCCCACAATTTTTTTTCTGCACTTGAGATTTCAGATTTCAGATGCACATTATATATTATATATTATATCCATCAAAACAGAATATGGATATAGTACCTAGGTACTTTTATCAATGATAAGTTATCATTATGTTCTACTTTTTCTGCAATGTTAAACAATTTTTACGCTTGTTCTGGTTTTTGATCCACTGAATTGACATTTTTAAAGATCATTTGAAAATTCCAAACCCACACCCACTTCTTCCTTTTCCACTTGAATGAGTAAAATGTAAAAGATAACAAACATAAAACATACTTGAGCTTCTAAACGGATAGCCGATGCCGGGAATCGAACTTTTGCACCCTATGTTTTGTAAATTTCCATATTTTAACAATGCAAACAAAATAAAAAGTAACTTTATCGTAGCTAAAAGTTTTGCTGATAGGTCCGTTATTCTTGTTAACCTTGTGTAGGAGAATCATATTTCCTTCGCCTTCGTTGATGTCGGAAGTAGGAAAATATTGAAGAGTAACATATAGCAATCTAACATAGTTTGATGCCGTATTACATGTAACTCCTTTCACGTTGCAAAATGGGATCGATTTGAACAGGAAGTGTTGATAGTTGATATGATTATTGCGTGGGCATAGGATGTCAAATGGAAACATTGTACATAAATTGTTTGACGTATTCGTTTGTATGCTTGAATTTTCAATATCTTAGTATTTAATGTACTATGAATTTCCTGAATATTTCATGACTTCTTTATCGTTTATCATATTTTTAGACATCTTGGTATGCCTCAGCATAATTTTCTTGTTTGATCTTTGACTTTTTGAATTTTCGGCAATATTGATATGATCAAATCACATGTTAATATTGCTTATCCCAAGGCGTTATAGAACCTTGTTGCTTCATGCAATAAATGATAAAAAATCAAAGCAACAGCAATAAACAGGATTTTTTGTTGGAGAGTAGAATTTCCTATAATTCTGTTTAGATTCACGGACTATTGATTCAATGTCCATAGAGTCGTTTTGGAACTTGGAATCCGCAAACATTAATGTCTCTCAACTCTCAACTCTCAATTCAGAAACTGTTCATACCACATATTTGAATATATTGTTCTGTTTGTGTTTATCTGTTTCAATCAAATGAAATGTACACAGACTACACGGTGAATGGTAAGAAGGAGGAAAAGGGTCTGCGAGCTTACAACAGAAATGTTATATCTACGTGACACGTGGCTATTTTTTATATTGCAATTCCAGTTTTTCTCGTTGTAGTTTTTCTTCTCCTTCGGACTACGAACTGCTGACTGCTGACTCAGTCAAGTTCATATCAATAATCAATGTTCCTGGCCAATGGTGCTGGGATATTTCTGACTGGCTATCTCTTTGAAGGACAATAGATAATAGATAACAGATAAAGTATCAAAATGCGTAAGTGGACGCATAGGCAGTAACCAACTTGAAGAGTGGGAAAAACCGTGCAAAAACTGAAAGTTGAAACGCACCTGCTACTAGCGACGAACTATGAACTCTGAACTACGAAATACAAACTCCGAACCGTAACCAAACACTTCATTTTTACACAGAGTTTTGTGAGAGGAATTTTAGCCCCCGTGACTTGACTTGATCTTCTTTGTCACTATTATTATTATTTATTATGAAAATGAGGTGGAGAAGATAAGCATTAGAATTTATGTAGTACCGTATCATTATATCATTCCATATACATCCAACTTTTCTGGCATGCCTCAGTGAGAATATTCCCGATTCCAGATTCCAGCCAGACTCAAGACTCAAGACTCAAGAATCAAGAATTGAGAACAAATACGATATAAGAGCTACTGTTCACTGGGCACTGCGCGCTGAGCCTGTGTACATAATACCTAAGCAGCAAGTTTATGTATTTCATATAAAAAGTTACATTTTATATCGTCCATTGATATAAAATATAAAATATGGATGAATGAATGATAACGCACAACGCACATGACACACGTACGCAACCACCGAGCTTCCAAGTCCAACTTCCTCTGATTTTTTATTCCATAGCATATTATAGCATGCACAGAACTTTGAGGAATGAACAGTGAGTATTGAGCATTGAGCATTGAGCATTGGGCAAGTTACAAAAAGAAAGAAAAAGTAAAAGCCAATTCCAAGTACGCACACATTCGCCAATACACATATCACATACCACATACCACATTCACTTGCAATTTACCATTCACCATTTACGCTGCACTATGTAGGGCAGTGGAGCATCTAATAAACGTGTACGTACGTTTTCTGTTTTCTATTTTCTGTTTCCTTCAACTCGGTCGTTGTCAAAGTTGAACGATAAACGATAAAACATATCAACCGAGTACTCTTACTTTATTACAGTGTTCAGTGATCAATACATGCGTACAATGAACAATGTGCAATCTACACAGTACACAGTACCCCATGTCCGCTTAAGCTTTATTTAGTAAACATAATACATTATTCTAGATGCTAGAATCTAGAATCTAGAATATCAACTGCCAACACGGAAATAGAATTTATCTTGGCTATAAAATGAACATTTATTTATATGGGTCAGAAGTTAGCTTAGTTTAGTTTAGTTTATTTTATTTGGTAGAATATAGCATCCAAGGAAAATCCTATTGGATCCCAAAGTTTAGTACAACATCAAGTAATATTACATTCTAGGCTCTAGACTTTAGACGTGGTAGAGCATTGGCTTGGAAGGGTTGATGAAAGACAAAGACAAAGAAGAAAAAAGAACTAGACATGTCCTTTTCATATCGTGTCGTATATCTATTCATAGGGTTGTCGGTTGTTGGCTTTATTCTAGAATCTAGATTGTAAACAGTCAACAGCTTACCTAAGACACAAAAGTTGTGCGTAAAGTTTGAGGAGCAAACGGTTGTAACAAATGTTAAATAGGATTAAAGTAATTATAATTGTTATTATTATTCATCGCTATCTGTATTATCATTTCAATGTCATAGACTAAACACTTATTTATTGGGTCACTTGCCAAACGTCAAAAGCATTAACATTGAGCATTGAATATTGAACTTTGAGAGTGTTTACAACTTTTTGCTTAAGCGAATGAAAGACGTTGGATATTTTCTTACTGAAAATGAAAGGGACAAAAGATGAGACATTTTTGAGTTTTGAATACAGAGTGAAAGAAACGGGAAGGATGCAGTCAGCAGTTCTTCTTATTTTTAAACAACAGAGAGGGTGTTTTTCATCCTTCTGACTTCTCGCCGACAAGAGAAAAGAATCAGTCTCAAGTCGGAATCGTGCATATGCAAATCTGTGAACATTTCGTCTCGTCACTCATAATTCATAACTCAGAACTGTCATTCTCAATTCACGATCGTTGTGTCAGGCGTTTGTCAAAAAATATGATGACGTTGTCTTTGTGCCTGGGTTTATAATTCATACGGTACAAGTTTGTCCTCTAAAAGTTCATCCGACAGAATTGCGGGAAGTGCTTCATTATTTCATTAAATGTGCACTTGTTCCGTTCTACATTAATTCAGTCTACAGTCTACAGTTAACACAAATGTAGTTTTATAGAATTTAGGGGGAAAAGTTTCTTTAACTGTGGCTGAGGTGTGAAAAAGCCACATTATTATGCATTATGCCGAATGCAGGGAGCTTCAAGTATTAAAGCAATATATTATATGGAGCATGTAGTTTGTGTGGGGAGAAAAGACTTTGAATATCTAGAATTTGAATGTAAAATAAGTCGGATTTAACAGGATTTCCAATTTCAACACAAGTTATCATCAAGAGTTCTCTGACTCAACCTCAAAATCAGGAAGTAAATGGTATATATGGTGTAGCATCTGCTGGCTGCGGACTGCTGATGTACGTCAATGTGCACACTTGAACTGCATACATCCTACAAATGTTGAGATTTGAGATTGGAGAATTGAGAATACAAGGAACGCAGAATACACTTGAACTAAGAAATCCCTTGGTGGTTTTTACGGTGTGCTAATCCTTCACCAGCCACCAGCTTTTTCAGAATCAAAAAAGTTTCGAGTTGAGACAATGTACGCATATTTGAAACGTCTGGCTCCAGTTTCCAGGCCTTTATTAATTTTCATACATTTATGGATCGTGGACTATTGTACATTAAGTATAAGTTTAGCTTTACAGTCAGCAGACAGCAGCGTTCAGTCGTTGGTCGGATGTCTTTTTTTAGGTATAATTTAGAATTGTCGGAAGTGCGAAGAGCATTTGAGCAATTCTCTTTTTTTATTCCCTCAACTTTATACGATATCAACTTGATTTCTCATGTGACATAATCGTAAGTTTCAAAACATTTTATTCATGGCATCATCAAGCCAGCTGCCCGAAGTAGAAACGTTTTATATGCTCACTCCTGTAGATTTAGTATCAAGTATCAACGTCCCGTATAACTTAAATTATAAATACTTTTATATTTCACTCTTTCTCTGCTGTATAATTTTCAAATCTCTTGGCCACAAATCTTAGTTGCCATTTTTTAACGAGAAGCGTATGAAAATGGAACAGGGGTTGATTTCATTCAGAGAAGACTCTCTGACGTCTAGAATCTAGAGTCTAGAGTCTAGACTTTACACTTATAGAAAAGTTTCAAAAAGACTATCATGAGGCAGTAAAAGTTCAAGCAAGAACGCAATAAGCTAGAATTGAAGTTCTCCGTATTCTTCACTGTACCTTGCAAAAACTAAAACTAAAATGCATAGGCGCAAAATTGAATAATACACGTTTAAAGTTGTAGCTTTGACGTAGCTTTTGTGGAATGGGATTGAAAAGTAAGCTAAAAATAAAAGGTTCACTACTCAATACTCAATCAAGGATTATTCCTTATTTTAATGGAAAATCGGATTCATTGTTGTACATTCTAAAGTTCTAAGATACTTAACTTGAATAACGAAATTCCCAAAATACTAAATGCAGACACACGAACAACCAACACAACACAACAACACCACTGACAAATTACAATAGAATTTGTTTTTTTGTACTCTTCAAACCTCTGATGAAATATTCTTAAAATAAGTAATCGGATTACTACTGACTTCTTGGCATTGAATTTTTGTCTAAGAAAAGCATAAAAATGAGCATTTTAAATTAAAAAAGTGACGACAATACTCGTTGTATACTATGTACAATGTACATTGTACATATAATATATATACATATAAATTATAAATACATCCAGTTAAGATTTTAGTCTGAGTACAAAGTATATATTATAATGCCTCATACCAAATACCAAAAGCACAGAAGAATGAAAATATAATATATATGACAAAGCTCAAAGTTAACTGGATTTTATTGTGATCTTGTTGTTTATCTGACACTTTGCAGACGAAAATTTGGCAACAAAAAGCTCACATTAGTCTCTGCTCACCCGAGGCAAACCATTGTCAAGGACTAAACTGTAATCAACGAGGAACGCTGAATAAAGATCGGGATGATGATGACGCAACAGGAAAGGACAATTCAATAGGACAGACAGAACCCAAGAACACAAAGTGTGTTCAAAGATTCACAGCTCAACGACTTGCCGTCTTTGACCCACAAAATCCTGACTTTTGTCCTGTTGTTCGATCCGTCTTTCTTCCAAGTGCATGTGTTTGTCTCACCACTGCTGCGACAAGTGCCGCTAGTCATGACATGAGGAGCAGTTCAGAGGAGTATCGTGATGGAGACCGAGAAAGAAAACAAGTTTCAGAAGAACGACAGAGATTTTCCAGAGGAGGAAGACAACCATTATTTTCATCCGACTCCCATGAAGAGGAAATGCACTTTAGTGATGGTACAAGAGATGAGGGCGAGGGTGACGCTGATACTGATGCTGATGGTGACGGAGGAGTAATTGAAACTTCAATAATTGATATTTCTGACAGTGCCACTCCTACACATATTGTCTATTCTATCACGACTAATGGTAGTAGTGGGGAAACCATGTACGTGACACATCCAAGTGAAGCACTTTCTACAGCCAGGACGAAAACTAGTGAGCAAGACACAATGAAAAAAAGTTCCAGACCTTCACCAATCTACAAAGGACGATCAAGTATTAGTAGTAGTAGTCGTCGTAGTACAAGTAGAAAAGGTAGCAATAGAAGTACAAGTAGTAGAGAAAATTTTAAAAGGATGAGCAATGGTCATTCAAATGGTAATACTCAACCCCCTGACATGGATATGGACGATGATGAAACTACTAGTAATAGTAATAACAATGATGAAGAAGAAGAAATAGATCCTAATTTGGTAGATGAAAACAGTTCGGATGAAAACAATAAAAGTAGGAAAAATAGAACTTTCATCGTAGTCTCACAAAAATATAGTACGAATGAAAGTTCTAAGGACACTATTCATGTTGCCCCTTCCACTTCTACATCATTTTCAACTTCTTTCTCATCCAGTAAGACTGTCAGTAATGGTTCACACTAATGGGTTTTCCCAAATTCTTTTGTTTATCCTCAATATTTTTCACTTCCTGTTGTTTGTACGTTTTAATACTGAAAACTGAAAATATTGAGAAAAAAACAACTGCTACGCATTAAGCTGCTGAACTTTTTCGTTAGTTGCCATTGTACATAATCCTAATTAAATTATACACCACAACTTTAAATATGACATATTACGTATGTATCTATAATTTTTACTACCTTTTGACTCTTGACGTTTGACATTAATATAATATTATGGAAACATGACAAAACCGACAAACTGTTGTTTTTTTACTTTTAGATGATAAAATGCTTGTATGTAAATAATAATATTAACTATTAGTGTGTGTACGCGACTTTAGACATAATATCGTTATTGACTTAATGTTTCTGAAATGATGTATATAATATATAGTACATATACATTATACATGCATGCATGCATAAATTATTTTGACCGCTGAACTTTCCTATACATAGTGTGTATCATGCTTATTTTTTTTACAGAGTCCTTTTAATATGTTGTTAAACTAGAATATTGTGTAATTTATGAAAAGACAAAATAATTTACATCATGTTGTTTTTTTTGTGTTATTGTTTTGTTTTTATTTGGATTTTGGATTCATCAACAAGAATCTAAATTGAAGATAATGAGCTGAATCTACATACATAATACATACATGCTACAAGCTACAATAATGACACTGAAAAATATTTATGTATATCTCTATACTCTATACTTAAGTTTTGTATTACCCAGAGAGAAATGAGAAATACATATAATACGTAATTTATAACTTATATTAAATATTATTTATATTTTATTGTATGTGCACATTGTGCATATAATAGACTAGTTTTTTGTAGAGTTCCTTTTTTTTGTTATCAGTTATACTTAGTACATAGAGGATGTTTTGGTGATAATAAAGTATAACCTGTCAATATTGTACGTTGTATGCTGTACAAACATTGTAAATCAACTTTATTCCAAAACAACATTCGTTGATCATGAAAACTCTCTACACATCATTGAACGACTATCAGTACTTAATGACACATTTTTTCATTGTACGTTGATGAATATTAAATATAGACCATTGGTAACGAGAACTCTCTGTATTCACTATTGAAACCGACTAAAGCACCTTTTATAATATTGTATTTATATTAGACCTATTCATTTTACACTTAAAGGTTTTTACTCTTTAGTCTTAACTCATAAACTCATAACAGAACTACGAAGTACATATTTAAATCAATATTCACTAGCTAGAATCAAGGAATAAAATAGGACAAATGTTCCTACTTTCTACACATGATCAAAAATTACGGCGTAAATTGTACAGTTTTTTAATAAATAAGTATGATATTATACGATTGACGATACTTTCAAAACACAAAATACTGTGAGTAACTAGAAATTGTAATAATTAGTGAATAATTAAGTAACACAAGAAAATTAAGCATATATTATGATATATATATATATATATACTATATCCCTCAAAAATCAGTACCTAAATTTCATGAGAAGAAAAATAACCGTGAAACTTGCATGCAATAAATTTACCTCAAACTGGATGCCTTTTATGTATACATACATTAAGTATGAAATATTACATAATTTTTACTATAAACAATAAACAAAATACCCTATATGTTTCAAATTTGAATCCTGCAAATAACGTTGTAGCACCTTGGGCAAATTCAAATATTAAATGATAGGAGTGTATATCTATATATCTGTATTACTAATATATTATCATAATATTTTTTTTATCACAGAGATTAATATAGTTATTACGATCATTTAAAATATTAAGGGCACAATGAACCAAAATATGGTTCTACCCCATACGTGTTTTGAAATTTGATAACTCTATACACCTACATAATATATATAACATGGGTATTGCATATTTAAATATTTTTTTTTTACTCTAGAACATCGAGTCCAAAGAATGACAAGTCACTGACAATCTTTCTACTGTCAACCACATGATCGATAGCAAAAGAATGAATGATAATGTTAACATAAACTCCTAAAAGTAACCAATATATTTCACTTATATGTATTCTACCATTTGGTTTTTTTGCAAATGCAAAAAAGAGACTCATTAGAAGAGCACCGAGTACACCATACCAATTCTGAACTAAACAACAAATATAAATCATAATAAGGCTAGTGAAGATTTGACTTGTTCTATTGAATACTTGTCCAAGGCGTGACTTTGAAAAATTAGTTATCATATTAGCGAGAATAAAAATACCTGGTACATGACTAATATATGTTGAGGGACAGTAAGTAAGAAGGAATGAGTACACAAAGTAGTGGTAGCCAATTACAAGCAGAAAGGCCAAAACATGACATATTTGAAGTGACAAGCATGCTCCAGGTATTAATCGCTGACTTGGTCTTTCATTTTTGTCCTCGGTTTTTTCCGCTTTTAACTCATCAAAGCATAATATTTCAGGTACTTCAAGTGACGTTTCACTAAGTAGAAGAGCAAAAACAAACCATCCAGATTGGCATATTTTGCTTAGTTTAGTTTGAGATGATCCGAAAATTCGATAGAGACAGTATACACTTGCAAGAAAAGGCAAGATGAGAAACATCCGGAACATCCATTTTTTGGTCCTATTCATGTTTTCAGCTACTCTGTAAATATTCTTTGGCTTCTGTGAATACATTATGGGTTTCAGATAAAAAAAGACACAAATCATAATCATACTAAAGAATAATGAGATATGCATATATGTGTATACATCATTCAATTTTAAATTCACCAAGTATTACAGGTTTTATATTATACTACCTTGAAGTTTTTAGATAATCAAACTCACAGGAAATTAATGTAGAAGGGAGACGTCTTTGGTAAGTAATTTATCAACTTGTTAAACTATAAATTACGAAAGCCTAAATCAAAGTTGAAATTCCAAAGGTATTTCCATCACGATAAATCCACAACAGATAGCCAAATTAGAGGCAACAGATCAAACACTTCAGGATTTCTTCAACACGCAAACATAGATGCATCTATGAATTATTCATAAATACAAACATCCCATTTAGTACAACGTTTAATTTAAATGCATGTATGTAAGTATGTCCACTTGACAATGCAATGGAAAGTTCCATAATACAGATTTTTATGTTACGATTTTAAAATGCGAATTACCTGATTTCTTCAATGCATTTGTTCTTCTCAGCCTAGGGATGTCATGGTCAAAATGAGTTAACAACTAAATTATTAAGACTAATCACAAATCACAGTATAGTTGTAGCTAAGTTGTAGCATAATTCTACTATGCATTCTAAAATCTAAGAAACTCAGAAACTAAGATTATTGATCCGGCTTTGAGCTCCGCTTTTACTGCAAGGGCTTCTACACAATAATAAAGCTCTGTACAATAGTGTGTGTATGCTGTACGCACATATAAAATAGTAAGGGTGAAAAATGTGATTTTTTGTGAAAACGTGTATTTTGTAGCTGGTTTTATTGTTTATTGCATATACGATTTATACAAAGTACAAAATATTTTTGGTGTAGGTAGTATTTTATTCAAATTTTCATAAAAATTATTTTGATATAACACACAATATAAAACAAGTTTTACACATTACAAATGGCACGACTTTTGTAGTTTGAAACATAAAACAATGACCGTACCATATTACATGAACATATTTATGTAGATATAAAAATTATTATTTGAGCATTTTTCGCATACTGTTGAGAGATTCAACAGCATTGATACGTCCAAATCCAACATGATGATTTGGATATTCAGTCTCTGGGATTCCATTGCAATTTCTTCCAGTAACTCCAGTGGGTTGACCTCCAGTTTCCAGTGACTCCTTGACCTTTGCGTAGGTCAAGTTCCCTTGTTCAGAAAGAAGAAGAGCTACAACACCTGCAGCGTGGGGACAAGCCATACTAGTACCACTCAAGCTGGCGTAGGCAGTGTCGGAAGTGTAGTAGGCGGAAAAGACATTTGATCCTGGAGCAGAAATGTCAGGCTTTATTCT
>JAQGBH010003535.1:0-19573 GCA_034698265.1 Sminthurinus aureus
TTTTTGACTTTCAAAATAATTCCTAAATTTTCAATACAATTTTTGAAATTTCGCACATATCTGAAAATGAAATTTAGTGATTTTACGCATGTCTGAAAATGAAAATAGAAGAATATGCAGATGTCTGAATTGAAAAGTAAGGATTTTTCACATATCTGCTTTGTGAGTTAGGGTAACGATATGATGTACGTGAGAATTTTCGCAAACAAAATGATAACAAATAGTAAAACATGCAACGCGATAAATGATAAAACAAAACAAATGTAACATTGGCATTGAAAATTTTGCCAATTCTTGCTTGCTTTTCCCAGTTTATGTTTAGAAAAGTTCATTTACAGTTTAAACAATCCTTACGGGTGTTTCCATATATTTTGACATTGGAAAACTTGGCAAAGTGATAGACTGTGTCAAGATCCACTGGACCTGTTTGTGTTCATTCATCAAAGATTGTCGTTTTATATAAATGATGATACATTATAAGAACCAAAATGCCACAGTGTATGTTGATCTGTTTCGTTCTTCCAAATGGCGACTCAAGTTTAAGATTGTTCATAATATCAAACATATGTATACATATGCTCCTGGAGTTTGTAGTATATTGGAGAAATCTAGATGTATCATGTGTCTTTGCTGTGTAGGAATTCTCTGCACAGTATAGATGTCTAGTTTTGAGACTACAGTGGGTAGTTACATAATATATAAATCTTTCCTTAGTTCTAACTACCTGTGAAATTAAACTGTATTCATAGACCGAAAAATTCATATCAATGTGGCTTAATGGGTAAACGATGTGTATCATCTTTTGCTCTCAGTATTAATGAATAGAAATGGAAGTCATTATGACCAATGTACCCAAATTGTATAATATATGAAGGCATGCTTCAAGTTTTCTGCTTTTAACTGTTTGTATGTTGGACCATATTAAGTATCTATTCTCCCATATGTAATATTTATTATGTATACAGTATCGATTTGCAGTAAATTAGCGGTTTTACACAGAAGGATCAAATATCCCACGCTGTAGTGGTGTTGATTTGATTTTTGTATGGTAGTTAGTAGTAAATGGTAGTCAAATTTTTATGACTCTATCAGGGTGTTCCAAAAAATATATTATAAAACAATAAAACATCTAGCTACCATTTGGTCTAGAATTTCTCTTGTGTACAAATGTCTTCAGCCATTTCGATTATTGTTGCCCCTAATGCGTCTCTTGGACAGACATAGTAAGGCATCTGCGTATAGCGAGATAATATTCTCTATTGTTCCATTAGATTTTACTAGTCGCACTGAATAAGATGATGAAGAGAGAACATTAATAGCTTCATTTGATATGTGTATCGAGACTATCTGTTTTCTGTGGTTTGTAGCACTTGTGCTTGTATTTTAATATTTCACAATAGCAATATAGCAAATTATGTAGTTCTAGACGGATCGCGTTATCGGAAGTTATGCGTAGGAAATTGTAGAAAGAATAAAGGAGATGGTAATTGTTACATACTGACATATATGCATACAGACATATATATATTACTATTTTAATATAAAATATAATAATATGTAACTATATAGTAATGATGAAATCACAATATTTTACTGTTTTGTTTTTTACGTGTAGTCGATACATTCATGCACTTATTTGACGTTTTGTGTCTCCTTGTATAATTGTTTTATATACTAATACTCCATTTTATCACGTATTATTACATGCATGTATCTTATTTTGTATGCAGAAGTGTTAAGTAGGTGAGCAATTTTATAACGTGACCAACTATCTTTCTTTCTATTTTTACATGCTCAACTTACACATTAGATTCTTCTCCACATGTGTATGCATTTATATAATATTACATTATACATTATGGCTATGCGTAATAAAGGGAGGATCGAGAGTCTTCTGCTTAGTTGTGAACGGAAATCATATTACTGATATTACCAAACTGTAAACTCTCACAATGACCGCAAAAGCTGAAAAAAAAAAACTGTTCAAGCTTCATACTACGACAATGCACATGTTATGTGTACATTCGTAAAAAAATTAGAACTTCTGTGATACACAGATAAATATATGCTCATTGTCTTCAGTGCTCTTTCTTCGTTTCCTACGTCTTCTCAAAACAAACAATATTAATACACACACACAAATATATTTATACACATATATGTGTATGTGTATGTTTAAACAGTTCAAATCGGAATAACGCGTTGGATAATGTGGTTGATACTACTTCTTAATAGTTTTTGACTGTGAAGCTGACTGGCCAACTTGAGACAGTCCTGCATTTAAAATATTACTATATGGATCATCGATGTAAAAATAATACAGGGTAAAAGAACATCACAGTACGAGTATTGGCTTTGTTTTTCCTTCCCTAGCTGATAAGACATGATCTAGGAATCGTCTCTGTCTCTATCTCGTTTTACCATATATACTATCTATTCTACTGTGCACGATGTTGTATTATACATTATATATTATTATACCTTATACCATACACCATTTTATTGTAATACAGAAGCCTATACTTTCAAAGTTTGCACATTCTATGGTTTTAGTGTATACTTGTGTGTGTGTAAACATATCAGTAGTAATATGTCATACATTTGAATGTATATCAAAGGACAGACTACACACCACACAAGTTGAAAATGTTCTCTCTTTATTCTATATAATATATAATATTTATGCATGCAATGTCTGTGCACTGTGTGTTATCAAAAGTAAAAATGGGTATAAATATGCAACTTTTAATCATTTTTGGTATACAAACGTAGAACACAATAACTTTTAACCGTTTTTTATATAACCTTGAAGTACAGAAAATAAAAGAAATTTATAACATACGTAGGTTAGACTGTAGAAAGGAGAGTATACTTAATGTATAAAGTATACGAAAAATATGAAATGGTATGTTATGTATATATGGGTTAGTTTAGGAGCTTACTGAGTTAGTTTAGGGGTCTTTGTTGCATAGCTTTTTTAGTCGAATATAGGTACTTTAATATATTATAAGACAAAATGTAGAACATGGTTTTTCAGTTACACGTGTACACTACGTTGGTTTTTAAATCTACACTTATTCAAAAGTCAAAATAATATACAGAACAAGTGTACAGTGTGTACAAGAATGATATTTCCCGTAGCGTATAATAAAATTAAAAATATTTATAAAATATACACACTTTTTGGATGATTGAAAGCAAAACATTTTCTCTTGTCATTTAAGAGATGATCATATTATAAAAGAGTCCCCGTTTTTGGAGCCAAGTCAAATGCAAATAGTAGTATCATTTTTATTATACATCACACAGTTTGTAAGATAAGATTAAATTCCAAACTTTTGTATGAGTACAAATGTATATGTATGTTGGAGAAAGAAAATTTTCTAGTAATGTTTGGATTGTCACAAAAGCACATAATATTACATTATTATATTATGTATTATATTATACTATGCATATGATGCTCACAAAGTTTCAGTACTGTTAAATAGGACAGAATCAATATCAGAGATAGTAATAAGAATATTTATTAGTATTCTAATATTATTTAATCAGTGATGCACAAATGGTCGATATATGTACAACAAACAACTTACATACTATATATATACATATATACAATGTACTGTACATTCTACATTACCAACTCGACTATTTTACTGTAATTAATGACCTAGGTTATTATCGAATTGTATTACTAAATACCTTTGTCAATGTTTCAGTACAATGTTTTCATACATTGGTTATTGTGTAGTGTATATGTATTATGTATATGGTGTGTTTTTTACATTTGAGTGAAAAAAGTGTACATGTACATAAATCCTCACTATTGTTAGTATGAAACCGCGTAATTAATTACAGTTTTAGATTTGAAGGACAAAAAAAAGACTATATAATATTTAGGGAAGAGTAAATTGATCTGTGGGCATGTTTTCTAAAAGATGACGACTGGTGTGGACCGGAGTCCAGAGAGTGTGTCAATTGTGGGGCGGTGAGCACCCCATTATGGCGTAGAGATGGAACTGGACATTACCTGTGCAATGCTTGTGGTGCGGAACAAACAAACTACTTACGTACAACATGAATACACCTTGATCATTATTTGCAACTGCTAAAAATAATTAATTTTTGAATATCATGGTTTTTAAACTATGATTATATTATATACTTTATTGTGATATGATTAACTAATTTATTTTGGTTGTAGGTTTGTATCACAAAATGAATGGCATGAATAGACCATTAATCAAGCCAGTGAAAAGAATGGTAGAACTTTTGAGCATTCATTTTTTGACAGCTTTTACAGTTTTATGAATACATAAAATAATACATTGAAAATTGAAAAAAAAAAGCTCCTCAGTTATTGTTTGAGGATACAAACAACCAACTGAAATGCGCATCAAAAGTCCATCAAAAGTATAACAACCATATATATATCTGAATTTGGATTACATAATATATTATACATAAGTGAAGAATAAGGTTTGTTGTGACTTTTTAAAGTTCAATTCAGGACACGTGTATATATATATATATACATTAGACCCACACCATTATGCTTG
Organism: Sminthurinus aureus; assembly: GCA_034698265.1. Taxonomy (NCBI): domain Eukaryota; kingdom Metazoa; phylum Arthropoda; class Collembola; order Symphypleona; family Katiannidae; genus Sminthurinus; species Sminthurinus aureus. Next base: position 4,563 of record JAQGBH010003535.1, read on the forward strand.
TTGCATTAATAATTAAAATACATTCACACTATGGAGGTATATGCTATATATAGGGTGAAAGGGAGAGAAAGTTTCCAAGGGAAAGCTAGCACAAGGAAACAGCTGAAATTATCCTTTTATAGGTTATAAAAAGCTTGGATTTTTTAGAATTTTAAATTTTAATCCATTTTACACAGTGAAGATAGCTCATGTAGTTTAAGTAAATGAAAGTTACAGAATATATGTCATTATATATATATACTATATATATACATTACATCACATTAGCATTGTAGTAGTTAAGAGACTTTTTAACAATAAAATATATAATTCAATACTCATTTTTTGAAAAGATTGCAAATTACGATTAACGAAATATATTATATTGTACACACAGTGACTTTTTTTATACATATATATATTTTGCTAAAATTTTACGCATAATAATAATAACTATTATTATTATTATTATATTATTATATAAAAACTGTCGCAAATCCGTCTTTTTTTCTCTCATGCAGGTTCAGGCTGTTTCTCTACAAAATCAAATCAGCGAGACGGATTTGCGACGCAGCCTAAACAAAGACTGGTATGTCCCTTTACTAAATATACATTTTAAAAATTTGCACGATAGTTTCATTACATTTTTTATTATACTATACATATATGTTATGTTACAAAACTTTTATACTATTTTTATAATACATATCACATGTTATATTTTATCTCCTCTCATTCTTCACTTATGTGTTTCCATATTTCAGACTTCAGACATATATATGATTCTTTTTCTATTGATATTAAATTATGTATTCTATTAAGCTTGTTACAAAATTGTGGCTACTTTTAGTTGTATATATAATATATTGATCTCTCGTAAAATAATATTGTGTTTTAATTTCCTTTTAAAATGTATTTACACACTATAGAGTGCTTCAAGACGTATGGGACTTTCTTGTTCAAACGTAAGTCAATTTATTATTATAATACTTTTACTTCATAACATGTACACAAACTGTTGTACAATGTACAATGTACATACACTGCACAGTATATTACTATATATTACTATAATATACTAGTATATTACTAGTATACTATAATACTATATACTGTGTAATCTCTAGATAAAGAGAAAACGTGCATGGATTCCTGTCCTTTTTTTTTATTTTTATGAAATATTTATTATGAATACTAATTACTATTAAAACATTGTATGCCTTATATAACTTGATAGTGTGGGACAGAAAAAACCTCCCTCTGGAGACGTAATCAAACGGGAGAACCAGTTTGTAACGCATGTGGTAAGTTACACACAAGACATCTTTTATACTTTGAGTTTATTTTTTAATAATAATTATTATTATTACAATCACTAAATGTTTTATATTATATATTTATCTAGTCTATTACTTAACACTAATAAGTAAAACTTTAATCGTGTGGTTTTCATAGGATTGTACTACAAACTACATGGTATCAATCGACCTCTTGCTATGAAAAAAGATTCCATTCAGGTATGCTTACACACATTTAATATTAGTATTAGAGTAGTAGTTGTTCGGCTAGTATGTAAAACTTCGATGAAACTTTCAACCGCGTAGTATTTTTTTAGAAACTGAATTTCCCCGTGGCAGAACTACCAATATTGTTTTTGAGCTTTCATATAAATAACATGCAAATACCATGGAAACGAAAAACGAAAACGATATTGGTAGTTCTTCGGAAGAACTTCTTCCACGGGGCAATTCAACTGTTGTTTGAAATAATTGCTAAAACCTGCAAATGTTTTTGAATTTTCTGGTATTTGAGGCAAAACTAATAATTCTTTTATTGTTCGATTTCGTGATTTCTAACTTCTAACATTATATAGACACGCAAACGAAAGCCAAAGTCTAACAATGCTAACCATACGAATGGAGGCAAAGTAACTAATCATCATGGACACGGCAACCATTCTGTAATTCAAACGTCGTCAGCCCAGTCTGGTGTGTTTCATTCCAAATCTTTATAATAAAATAGAATTATTAGTGATTAGTGATAGTAGCTGTTAAAACGTTATTTTGTTGAGTTTACATTGAATTTAGTTTTTTTTTTCATATTATGATTAATTATAAATTATAATATGATGCATAATAATATAATATTATTATGGTTTATGATAAATTTATAATAACTGATACATGTATATGAGTCACTATATACATACATTTTTGTTTTAAAAAATTATTATAGACCACATACATATCTACATATATATGTGTATATGCAACATATGTAATACATAATTAAAGTATATACAGTAGTGTAGTAACTGAGTTGTAATGTTTGTTTTTGTTTATGTAGAACTTCTCAAATCTGTTCTCCAAGGGGGTTCAGTGCCAAGTAATAGCAGTTTGCTGCCTTTAGCTTAGTAGATTTAACGTAACGTTATAAAACTACAATCATTTAGTAATAATTAATAGTATAATTAGAAAAATATGCGATGTAGTTAAAGTGTATAGTAATAGTATACAATGATAATAATTATTATTGTTATAATGAAAAGCTATATATAATATATATATGAAATCTATAATAATATTATTATAAAAGCCATCAAATCCAAAACAAACAAACTATATAGTAATTTAAGGTAATACAATGACTATTCATTAATTAGTATAAAACATAACAATTACAAATAGACGAATATATAAAAAAGATATATTATATAAATTATAAATGTATAAAACAAAAAGTATATATATATGTATATAGTGCTATGTTACGTAACGGAGAGGTAACACACACACACATCAACAAAGACAAAGTTACTGTTATTATTATTCAAAATAGACTGCATAATAACTTATAATTAACATATTATACCATTATGCATTACGAATACCTATGATAATGATAAAGAATACATAATATATAGGTTTATTGTCACTGAAAAAATATGCAAAATGATGTTCAAATTACAAATAATTGTTAATTATTATTATTTAATAAAACTAAAAAACCCTGTATACAACAGAACAAAAAAAATGTAAAGTTTCTTTTGTTACATTGTATTTAAGACGGACCGTATAATTTTAAAGCGAAATTTATAAAGGGAATCCTTTGGAACACCTTGTAGCTCAAACGACAGAACGGATCTTGACGATCCGTACACCAAAAAATAGGTAATGAATGAGAGAATACGTTGCATGAAAATTCTCCACTTCATCATCTTCGAAGTTTAAATCCATTTCCCCCTCCGAGGAAAGTTTGTTTATTTGTTTGTTTGTTGTTTGTTGATTGTTTATTTTCATTCGTATCCAATGGAAATTATGTACACACAATTGGGGAAATTGAACTTAGACGTCGAAGATGATGTAGGTAAGAATTTTCATGCAACGTATTGTATTCTCTCATTCATTACCTATTTTTTGGTGTACGGATCGTCAAGATCCGTTCAGTCGTTTGAGCTACAAGGTGTACCGAAGAATTCCCTTTATAAATTCCCCTTTACAATTATACGGTCCGTCTTAATATCCTATACTTAAATAAATTGCATATTGCATATTATACATGACATACAACATACAACATATGTACTATTTCCTCTACAAATATATGCCATATATAAAAGTAAATAGGTAAATAATATGTGGCTATGCATATGGTTTACTATATGAATTCACCCATAGAATGAAACTCCATGTTTTTTATTGCCCCCCCATTACATATTATATGTCTATAGTGAAATTTTGTTTTCAATGCCAAAGGTTTTTGCAAACTTTTAAGAACTTGAAAGTTTACTGATCGTTTTACAGATCAATACAACTTTTGTATGGGTATACATTGTTTGAAAAAAAGAAGCCAAAAGCTTAAAGCCAGTATAAAGACAGAATAGAGAATCAAAGTGAGTTTGAAAAAAATAGTCTTTTTGTTTTAACTAAAAATTTTTTTTGCATGTTATTCTTGTTGAAAAATGATTGGTACGGGGAAATATATTATGTCCCCTATATGAATCAGTTTTTATGTCTGTCATAGAGTGTAAAACTTATATTCTACATAATCATAAATTATGATAAATTGTGCATCACGTTTTTTTCCATGTGCATCGCATCTGTCTTGAATCTGAAATTGGTGGACTATAGAATTCATCATTTTCATTATTCGGTGTACAATGATGATTGTTATTATTACCACTACTATAATTAGAACTGTTATTATTACTATTATTGTGGGATTTATGAAACGATCGATTGGATTTGTGCTGAAAATCGCTGAAACAAGTAGGAGGCGGCAAAACTGTAGAATCATTATTCATTCCATCTTGCTGCTGCTGTGGATTATTACTTGCATTTGAAATTTGTTGTGTTGGTGGATAACCCTTGATGGTATTGTTTTTACAATTACTATTATTCATATCAGTAGTATTACTACTACTAGTACTACTGTTAAACTGTTGCTGATTTGTTGGTATAGTTTGCAGAACATTGGTTTGATTATTTGCAGTAGTAGTAGTGTAGTAATAATTGGGATAGAATATTTGTTGAGGTTGTCTTGGTGTACAAACTTGAGGTTCAAACGTCATACACGCAGAGGGGGAATTTGTTGTGTTTGTACTAGAAGGAAGGTCAATTGTTGAAGGTTCACCCATTTGAATTGCAACATTTCTTCTGCTTGGTTTTTTAAGCGGTGATACTAAATATATATACAAAAACAAAGTATTTTTAACTCCTGAAATTTTTCAGATTATATACGTACAGTATTATTATTGATTATATTATATTGATTATAAATTATAAATATGTACTATCCCCAATGTACATACAATACTCAAGTTACAAGTTACTCGTTTTTTTCCATAAAATTCGTTTACCTGCATGCCCCATCCTCGACGGGACATAATCTCGATAGCCAAATTGATGATTAGCCGTTACAAATGAAGGTACTTGCATATATGGTCTAGGATCAATCGTCACGTTTCGTTGATACAATGGTGTAAATGGAATGTCTATTTCATCTGTGGAATAACAATTGGCAAATGATGGACTTTCTTGTGGTCGGAAACTCCTCATTGCTGAGTTTTCTAAGCCTAAATGATGGTGATACGGAGATGGGCGTTGATTGACGATTTCTAATGGATAAATTTGTTGTAAATGCTGTGGTGAAAGTTGGTCCTGATACTTAGCGGTCGTGGGTTGGACATAGTAACTATTTGGCCCGAAACAGGGCCCATAAGTTGTTTGATTACGTGACATGTAAAGTGAAGGCGGGGAGCTGTTGAACATGTTGTAACCTAGATTTGGATCTAGGTTACATAAACGAGGGCATAAAGCCACCTTTAGCATCATTTTTGTCTTTATGTATATTGTATATTGTATATGCATATACATTGTATGTTGTACATATTTGTAAGTTGTGTAATTAATTTCTTACGAAACTGCCCCCCACCACCATCGCTATTACCAGTAGTGCCGACGCCACCACCAAATTTATCGACCTTGTTGTTTACGTTTGACTTATTATTTTCAAACTGTGATGACTGAGCATGAGCAGGAGTTACTTGAGTATGGCGATTTTGTCCTGGTGTTGATGTACCTAAAACTAGAAAAAAAAGGAGAGTGTATAGTGAATTCATATTACATGGACTTTAATCATTTTATTGTTATTTTATATTTTTAGTTTTTAGAGTAGTTTCGACAAAATAAATATCGAAGTTGAAGAAAAGAAGTACCGACCTCACTTCAAAAGAAATTTAATTTCAGTTTTTTTCTTTTTTTTTTGTTTTTTTTTTGAAAACTGATTTCAATGAGATAAATAAAAATAAAATATGTGGGGAAAATGTACGTGTGTCACAAATCACAAATTTAAACTGATTCAAGTGCTCTGGCTTATATGGATTGTCAATGATATTGAAAATAGAACAGCAATTAATACATTATTTATTATTTATTTAATATTTAATAAAATGTATCATAATTTTTGTTACCAGTATAAGATCTGCTGGGCGCACTGATAGATACACTATCATTATTATTCTCATCAGAAATGGGACTATTATTAGTCTCTACCACACAAGTTTCCTGTCCATTATTGTTTGAATTTATGAGATTTGAGAAGGTGTTACTGCATTCAATGTTAGTTTGTTGCGGCTTTCCATTGTTAATATCTTGCCCAAGTTGTTCAATATTATTCATTCTTAATCGACCATCGTCATCTGCAACTTCTTCTTCGGCTTTATTGCCGTCATCAACAACATTTCCATCATCCTCACGAGCAATGCTCAAATCATTCTTCTTCCCTTCACCACTTGCTTCAATTGTTATACTCATGCCTTTTCCTCTAAGTTCATCACCATTTCCTACAGCCAAACTTCCCTGTTCCTCTCGTTTATTCGAAAAACTATTGTTATGATGACCGTTGCTATTTAAACCAACGTTCCCGTTTCCGTGAATCAAGCTACTCATGGTGGCATCGAGATGATTTGTATCCTTCTGAAGATGCAATGACGGCTCTTTTTGCTGCTTCGGAAGCTCTACGTTAACTGTTTTTATTTGTTTAAATTTTTGTCGATGTTGAAGTTCACTTTCACTCTGTTCTTCTGTACTGTAAGCATAGGAATCGTATTTTTGACAGTGTCCACGACGATGATGAGAATCGTCTAAATCTGAATCACCAATATTTGCATTCAGAATATCTGATTCTCTGTAAAATATTTTCTTTTTTTCTCCACTAACATCAATTACCCCACGATTTATCTGCATGAATAAAAGTTTCCATTATGAATATTAACTATTTATTATAAATTATAATAATGTACTTAAAGAGTATTTACTCTTCTTACTTTTTTCTTTTTACAGGAATAGAAAACGCTCTCCTCATCGTTAATAATTCCTTTGTATCGTTGTGACGCTGAACCATCACCCAATTCTTCTGGTTTCTTGTTATTTTTTAAAATTTCGTTTGGATCTTTCAAGGGAGCTGTTGAAATTGTGCACATATTGACAGTGTACATTATAGGATTTTTAGGAGTGTAGTCTCTAGGTAAAATCTCATTAATTGGAAGTACAACATTGCTTGAGACTGGACGACCGTTTGGTCCCGGATTTTGCAGAGGGACCCCACCAGCATATTGATTATAACTTTGCTTGTCAAAGGGTATACCTTGATTTCTAGAAATTTGTTGCTGTTGTTGGTCAAATGTCCCTGTTCTTGGACTTTGCTGCTGGTCAAAATTTCTTGAACTTACTTGTGTAAATGGAATAATGACACTTCTTTGCTTCTTACGATTGCTGATATAATAAAAACATCACATTGAGTAAAATAAAATTGACAACCATGTTACAAACACAAAAATGGACAGTGATTGAGTTCAAAGGCATATTATATATATTACGGATTGTATTTTATATTTTATACTTTATACCTGTTACATCCAGAGAAGATCTGACCGCTGGCACGAACGTTGGTTTGATAACCCATTGACATGTCTAAATTTGAAGCTGGTCCGAATCTAGTTCCACTCTAAAAAAATGTAATGTTCCGAAAAAAAAATTTGTAATTCGTTTCCACAAATTTAAATTTTTTATCATTTGTAAGAGTAAATAAATATGGTCAAGGTAATGTAATGTATAATGTATATTATATGACTGAAAAAATAAATCATTAATACCTGTCCACTCACATCACAAGTGTAAAATGAATTATTACAATTTGACTCTTCCTGCTAAAACAAAAAAAGGGTGGTTGGAAAACAGAAGAAAAATGTCTTATGAAATTTCTGAATGTACATATATACATATTTTGGAGCTCAAGTGACCAAATTTTTTGACACCTCTGTAAAAGTCTAGAGCCAGAACTTTTACAGATTTGTAAAGCACGAAGGGAATACAATGGTTATACTGGAGATTCCTTGGATGCTTATTTCTTTGTTCAATTACTAGTCCCCCCATCGCTTTGCACACCGTTTACGCAATCTTACCAAAGTTTCTATGTGAATTTTACATAGATTTTTGAAGCCCTTTTCATGTTTGTTCATTTAAACTCCCTTAATATCAAGGCTTATCTTTCCAAATCCAAAAAAAAACAAAATGTCTGGTGTACAAAATGTACAGACCTTTTTTTCTTTTGGAAAGATAAGGCTCCATATATGTTTTAAAGCATAAATAAAAAGAGAACATCATGTTTTTAGAGAAAACATCAAGGCCTGACAAATGTGAATAAATGATATGCTACGAAATAAAAAATTTGGTTATGAATGAAAATCTGAGTGGAAAAAAAATCCCAAAAGAGCAATGTTATAGTACAAAATATAAAATCTAAAACAAGCCAAAAATATAAGTTTTTTCGAAATTCTTTAGCAAAAATTTGGGAGTTTTTTCAGGCCTCATATAGGTACTCGTAAAATAACCAAAATTAGCTTATGATAAAATACAGCAATGAAATGAAATGCTTAGGGTCAACTCACTGCACGTCTTTTGTTCGCCAAATAGAGTTCATATTGAAAATTTTTGAGTCGCAATTCTCTGACATGTTTGCTCTCCTTAGCAAGTACCTATAATACCATACAAAAATCAGCGTGTTTAAAATCATACCAAACTTGAATTTTTCTAAGAAATTTTTCTATTCTGCTTAAAATTATTCATAACATGTACATATTATACTGTTCATATTCATTATTCATGGCCCATTTAAAATCAAATCACAGGTTTAATTGCAAATCATACAAAATTACTCTTGCATTACTTACTAGCAGTGGAGATTTTCTTCTTGCATAGCATACACATTTGAAAGCTTTATCGTAGTTAGATGCGACAACATAATTATTATACATTTCCAGCTCACATGGACTGGAAGAGAAATATATAATATTGAAGTAAGTGGTATAATATCTATCTTCAATAAACGAGAAATTTTCATTATGCACATAATATTATGTAGATTTAATATTGAATACATATATTATGTATTATGTATTATGTATTATGTATTATGTAAAATGTCTAATAATCTTTTGAGTAAAGTTAACAGTATATTATCAAATATCATAATATTTTCAACTCACTTTGTTACTTTTTTTCCATTCATTCGATACAGGTGTTTTGCATAACCAATTGGGTAACATATTCTTTCTGTAAACAATAAGTTATACTGCTAAATTTGCATTCATTATTCATAAATAACAAATTATCAATAATATAATAATATATATAATATATTATACACATTCCTAGATACATTTTTACAAGGTATTTTAAGAACATGTGAAAAGTGAGACAACAAACCAGTACTTCGGTGTGAATGTGAAATATCATGAAATCAATGAAATTACAGTTTGAAAAAGAATTTTTCCAAACAATCGGAGTGTGCGTATGTACATTGTGTTCGTGTTTAAATACTCAAGCGCATGGAACTTCCATGACATGATGGAAGTACATTGTACATACTGCATAACTCCGATTCCTAGGAAGTACTCTTGTGTTCATTTTCAAGCTGTGTCTGAAATGTAGCATTGCCACACGTATTACAACATGTAAAGTTGTTCATTCTTACATGTAGGTATAAGAAATGGAGAAATGTTTTTGTACTATACTGTACGTACTGTATCACATAAATAGCTCTCTATATTAAAATATATGTCTCATTCATTATACTAATGACTTATTTTTGCAACTTCTTTCTACATATGTTTCTTTTGTTACTTTTTATATATACCTTGAATAACAGACATGACACATCTCATGTTTTTCTTTTTACTTGGAGGTATATGAATGAGAACTGGAGTTTGACCTTCTTCTCCATTCTTATAAACGTAGATATTGACGGCGTGACAAATTCGCCACTCTAAGTCTAACAAACAAAAAACAAAATTAAGCAAAATTTTTAGAGTGCACAATTTTCCCCACTCATCATGAGTAATAAAAATTCCTTGTTGAACGCACCTGTCATGTATCTACTACACATTGTTCGATGGTGCAGATGATTTTTGGATTCCACACACAGTGGGCACTTTGTGTTCGGAACCTCTGGCTCAGGTTCTGAATGTAATTTTTGATGAAGGTTAGTACAAGACTCAGCCAAATGAACTGAATTAACTGTTTGAGTTAGCGAAGTAGTTGAAAAGTTATTCGGTCTATTGAAGTTATTATTATGGCTACAAAGGTTAGTGTGATTGCTGTGTTGTTTTGCTGGTCCTGAAGTATACTGTCGTGATTTTATGCTAGATCTTGATGGGTATCCATTATGGCTATTATATGTATTATTTCCACAATTACTCCTGGTATTATTTATATTGTCATTACTTGGACAAAGTAAATGTGGCTCAAGTATTGTATTTCCGTGTGAGAGGATTGCTGTAGCCAAGCGTAGTTTCAAACTATTGCTATGTTTATTTTTCACGTTTGGTGGAAGTGGTGGAAGTGAATAATCACCACGATCTTGGTCACAACTTAAAACTTGTGGTGACTCAAAATTTGTTGATTTATCGTATAGTTCAATACGATTTCGATTATTTGTTCCGTGAGCACTTTTTAGATATCCTTCAGAATCTAATGAAAGCCCTGTAGTTTTCAAGTTGTTATTTGTAGACAATGACGGTATGTAATCAGTATTTATATTTGTATTGCATCCTCCTCCAGGCTGATTTGAAGAAACAGAATGAACTGAGCTCAATTTTTCTATACCGTTACAAAGAACTAGTGCTTTGTAAGGTGAAGTATTTTTATTATTATAAAAATCAGTACTATTATTATTATAATGGTTTTGTTGTAATGACTGTTGTGTTTGTTGTTGAGCGGGCTGAAAATATCTACCTGCTTTAACAATACTCGAAGTTCTTGTTGCTCTTGGACTTTTTTTGAATAACTGAACTATGGGAGGACTCACAGGAAGGTGACGGTGAACATCAACTTGACTTTCTTCGCCAGAAGCAGTAAATGTCAAATTTCTAGGATACTGAAGAGTAGTTGTGGATGAACAAGATGGATGCGTTGCAGTGGGATAAAATTTAGTTTTTAAAACAGATGGAGGTTTTAAGCCTACTCCCCGTCGTTTTGTGGCTGTAAATTTACTGCGGTTATAGGCAACAGTATGGCTATATTGACCAGTTAATCGTGGAATTCGTGATGGTCCAAATCCTTTTTTAGTTGGAGATTGAAGGGGATAAGGTGTGCCTACACGATTCGATTGATGCTGAGGAATAGAACTATGGTTGTGTTGTGGTTGGCGCTGATGATAATTTTGATGATTTTCTCTTGGAGTCACAGTAGGGTCAGAAATGGAACGGCAAATAGGAATCTCTTGTTGGTAATTAAAAGGGAAAACGGTTACTCCTTTAGAATTCTTCATTCACATTAACTGGAAAAGTAAACGAGAGGCGCGTATTGATGTGAGAGAAAGTATATTACCTGCTAATAATGTGTCCACAATACAGCGCATTATACCAGCGCTTTTCGTCCAGGTGTTCAATGTTACTCAAGAGACTAATAGTAATACCAGTGATGACTGCACAAATTATCTTTTAAATAAATGGTCCTGGATGGCTGTTTTTCTTTTTAAGTGGTAAGTGTAATCCGGTTCCTTCGTTTTCTTATGCTTATCTGTTTTTCTCTTCTCAGGTTTTTGCTGCTGCTTTCTAGTTGTAATTTTGTAACAATCGAATTGGTTGAATTCAAATTCGAGAGATTAATGATAATGTTTGTAGTTTGTAGTACAGAATAACAATAATTATTATTATGGTTATTTCTGATGATAACGATCTGCTTATTATTTTTGTTGTTTGAGTTTTTAAAGTAAATGGAGGTCAAGCTACATTGGTTATTGTCATTATAATGCATTATTTAATTGAAATAATACTAAAAAGACAAGAGGATTATATTATATTATACATTTACGATGTTTCATGACAAAGGTAAGAAAAAAAAGGATACGGGAAAAACTTATAGTCAATCTATGATGAATCCAGAACCAGAATATTCTTACAGAGCTTCTAAGTTAGAGAAATCCCAAGGCCCTTTAGAATCTCTAATAAGGTCTGTTCATTGCCATGGGCAACCCATTACATAATGTATTAGTCCTTTTTCCAAATGAACTGACCTGTTATGAGACTAAAAGGCCTTGATTTTTCCATCTCATGTTTTTGTCAAAAATATGACACACGTTTCTAGTTCAATGTTCAATGCTTCCCGACTCTCGACTTCCTAAAATTGCAAATTCTTATAAAATGTTATAATGTCTACGAGTATGCTTTAATACAACCCGTTATAATTACACCTAGGTCAGTCCTTCCAAATCAGCGGCTTACTAGACGAGAGAATATATAACGCATACTAGGTCTACCGTAGTACTTTCTTTTTTTCGATTCCGATGGGATATTTGATTTATAACCATCTCATTTCCATGAAAGAGAAGCGTGTAAGCTAGGCAAATAAAATAAAAAACCGCAGAATTGTATAAAGCACACATGCGTGTATCTTATTTTCTTTACATTTTATATCTCACACAATTTGTAGTTACTAAATCCATACACTTTGTACTAGTCTAGTGTGTATCCAACATTTAACTTGCGTTGCAGGTTGCAGGGTAATAAAACCGGATGAGAGTCCTTCAGAGTTCAGAGCATAAATAATGTTCCCGCAGGCTAAATTTTTCCCAGTACAAGGATCCATTTTAGTGATACAAATGGGCAATTAAAAGACAGCTTTAAACCGCTGCCTTGTTGACATTACAGACTAAACTGCCAGGATATGGATCGTACGAAATGGTGATGGATGATTGAGTATTTCAGTGGTTACATTTTTAATGATAAATGAAATTTTATGATAGTCATTTCATTTGTCATTTATAATGTCACATATTACTAAAATTCAGCATTTGTGTTTTGATCCACGTTATTTTATATTTTATAGACAAAAACGCATTCTGTATTCGTCTATATTATGAATTAGAATGTAATAATATATTATATTATTATGAAGTATACGGTAAATGGTAAACACTGTGGTTTTTGTTCCACAAAAAGGAAGCAGGATATGATATACTATACTTTCCCCATGTAGGATCTGGATGACAAAGGACAACAATACGATATTCAACAGTTATATTATATCATGAATTATTATTATAAGTGTATAATAAGTTTTTGTTTTAGATTTATAAGTCCATTTTGTTCCTGATTGAGAGTGATAGGTATTAGATACTAGATACACAGCGTACACCGTACACTGTACACTGTACACAGTATACATTTTGATGACGTTTGTGTAGTTTGTATAGTTCAAATAATTTATGTTTCCAGCTTACAGCTACATGAAACCAAAGATCCATTGTGTATATAATCTTCTGAGAATCAAGTGCTGCACTCTCATTTACTGCAAGGTATTTAAATATTTGCATACTTTGCAAAGTAATAATAGAGTCTTCCAGTTCATCTTCCATACTCCATACTCCATACCCTTTACCTAACATTAAAATCAAGTAAAAACAAGTCAAACCCGTTTTGTTGAGGTTGTCACTACTTTTATTTTTCTCAATTCTGCTATAATATTATTATATCGACTTGAAACTGGCAAACTATTTGAGTGCATTTTATCTAGCAATTCCAGTCAATTCATTGTCAATTTCCAAAGAGTGTTAGTGTGTGTGTGTGAGTTTTGAAATTTAAAGTGGGAAAATGAGTTTAGCTAATAATGAAACTGAGATTCCAACGGAAAGTAGTTTAAGTGTCCCCAAAAAAAGGAGAACTCCATCAATGTTATCCAGTTACTCCATGAAGGTAGAGAAAAGTGAGACACAAGATACCTTTTACGGATGGGTGATTGTGTTTGTCTCATTCGTCGTTCAATTTTTAGGTACAGTAAAATTCAAAATTCTGATCCATGCTTATAATTATTTACAATACAATATAATATTGGAATTGGCCGATATTTTATAATACCTTATGTTTTTTCACAAGTTTTTGGATTTTTATAATTTATAATAATATAATTTTTATTATATTATTTTTAGCGTATGGAATTTCGTATACTATTGGAGTATTCCTCGTGGAAATTTTTAAAGAATATCAAGAATGGGGTGAGAGTGGAATAGGTGGAATCGCTGCAATCATGATTGCCATGTCACATGTGGCTGGACCCTTTGCCTCTATTCTCGTGAATTTATATGGATCAAGAACAGTCTCAATTTTTGGTAATTTAACCAGTAGATCCATTTTAATACATCGTATTGACACATGAGGAAACAACTGTATTTTTAACTGTAAAATTTCCAAATTCCCCAACAAATTACCCAAGACGATAATCTAGGGTTTGTCTCTTATCTCATGTTACCCTTAAAATGGCTAACGTTTTAACTGATCAAGAATATTTATCACTAAACCATGAACCATGTCCATATTGTCCATACATTTTTTATTATTTACTCAATTTCAGGAAATTTGTGTACTGCTTCAGGTTTTGCACTCAGTTATTTTTCTAATGGACCCATTAGTCTATACGTTACTATTGGCTTACTTGTAGGTAAGAAAGGGTACACGTTACATGTAATTTCGACACCTAGGTATTATACAAAAAATGTACAAACACAAATACATGTTTGTAGTGCGTAAACGCGAATATCTTACATATAACATGGACAGTGTAACATAATAATATGTCAAAAAAACTTTTGGTCAAGGAGTTTCATGTAATTCTGTGTATTTTATTTTATGCGATTTACTCGGATAGGCGTTGGATTTGGACTGATTTATTTACCAGCTGTCGTATCCGTTCCCCAGTATTTTACAGAAAAACGATCTCTTGCAATGGGCATTGCTGTGGCAGGATCCGGTTGTGGAACGTTCTTCTTTGAGTGGCTTTATGAATACATTGTGAGTTGAGAATAGTTGAGACAAGATGTACATGTAGTAACTTTTGACTTTGATAATAAATATATCACTTGACCGGTAATTAAGTGGACTAACTTTAACAAGTTATATTTAGCAGAAAGGCAGGAAAGTTGATATTTTATACACATAATCTCCAGTATGTGTACTTGTTGTTACTATCACACATGGC
>JAQGBH010003536.1:0-19573 GCA_034698265.1 Sminthurinus aureus
GCCGAAACTAAGCTCCATGCATGGCAACGACCTACATATTCGTAATCAGCGTAAAAAACTGAGTCGGGTAGGATACATGAGGTTTCAAACCCGCTCCCGCCGATGACAACGTTCCATTGTCAGTAGTCAAAATGATACTTTTTGGTACAAATATTGATATTAATATGGGGGAGAGAAATGGTTCTTCCAAGTTTATCCATAATCCATAATCCGTACTCCATGTTCTATGCTGCATGTTCCATGCTAATCCATAAACAGCGAATGTGCCTATTTATGCAGCCCTTATTATTATTGCTTATTACTCCTCTCACTTTCACTCTTCACTCTTCAATCCAGTGGAAACAAATGAAAAGTGAATGATGATAATAGCAGCAACATGCTCAATGCTCAATCGCATTGTGTGAGTTAAATAACTACTGAATACTGAATATTGAATACTAAATATCTGCATTCTACATCTCATAAAGTTTGTTGGCTCTTACAGGCTGCTCGATGCTCAACCTTATTGTAGTTGCCGAACAATATTATTAGTCACACACGCATGTATTATCCATTATGCATCTATGATCTATGATACATTATTCCGAGCCGTCATGTCGATAGCATGGAACATGGAGCATGGACAACGACTGTTCAAGACAGACGGAAAAAACTTTGAATGTACCAATATGTCTTTATGTATGGATTTTGGAGGATATCTGTGTACACATTGTACAGTGTACGGTATTATGAATCTTGGAATACGTGAGGATGACTGTGAACTGTGAGTGGTGACGACAAATAACAAATAATGTGTGATGGCAGTTGCTCAACTTGAAGTAATGAAATTAGAGGTGTAATATTATGTAATATGGCCAATGAATGGCTATTTTATGAGTGGCACCGGCAGGCAGTCAGAAGGCAGACAAGCAAAACTCAGTCTCCTTACGAATTACGAACAATTTCAGCATTGCACATGTACTGTACATTATTCGTTATCTATAACATTTACATAAGTGTATGTAAAATTTGAGTTGTTACCAATTACCAATGCATTATTTTCAATTTTTAAGTCCAAAATCTGAAAAATTAATGTGCGAATATCACAAATATCAAAGTGACTAGTTTTGGCAATTAAAAAATGAAAGTATCCTACATTGTGAAAATAGATGACATTTTCAGTTTTCAGTTTTCAGATGTTCAATTGTATAAAGTGGATTGCAAGCTGTACAATGTACAAAACAAATGAAGGTGATAAATGGAAAAATCATTAATGGTCGTCAATGAGAAAGGTGTGAAATTTTTGTATCGATTTATATTGGTTTGGTTTGGTTTGATTGGCATTTTCTGCCTTTCTTGGGAAAAGAGTTTCAAGTGGAGAATGTATACTTGATACTTGTACATAGTTTATAGTTGCGACATTTGACATAATATAGATGTTGACAGTTTGTTTTTGAAAAAATGCATGTATTTTATATAATATACAATTACAGTTGCCGATAATAGTTAATAGTTGACAATTTATACTTTACTCGTTCTCTTTCTCTCTTATACTATAACTGGTCAAGTCAACTTGAAACTTGTCAAATTTGTCAAATTGTTCTCTTTTTTCTGGTATCTTTCTCTCTTTTACCAGTCACCACTCACCAGTTTCCAGTTACCCTTTGCCTCTGTGATGTGATGTGAGTCTTTTGTGTGCCCATTCCCGATTCCCGACTTTATTGTTGCACCTCTCAGTTACACACTCAATCTGTCCCTTCATTACATCACCCTTCTTGATTCTTGATGCTTGATCCTGCCTTCCGCCTCTCATCAGACACCATTCACATACATTTACTGCTAGATGTTGGCTGTTGGTTGATTCTCCATTCTACCCTCAAGTCCAAAGCGATCCGAATCAGTTCTACATTCTACATGTATCGATGTATGTGTAATTGACATCAAACGTGCAAACGGTGCACTATTGACTCTATCCTTTCAACTTCAGCTCGTTAGTTCGTGGCATCCAATATCCAATCTTACATAACGTCAAACGTCGCCTTCTGTCGCTTCCACTTTACGTACACACAACACAAACACACGACTGCTCTACATATTACACTCTACATTCTACATACACAACAACTCTTTTGGGTGGCAAAATGGTTAAACAACAACCGAATGGATTGTCAATTGCCAATTGCGTTAATTTATTATTCTCGGAAATACTTTTGATGTAACATGAATATTGAATACGTGTAAATGGTAAATGGTAAATAGTAAATGGGCAATTTTTTGCGGTTGTCATTCACAGCTCACAGGTCAAACGATAATTCTCATTCCCGTTTGGTTTGGTTTGGTCAGTGAATATTGAATTTCATTGAAGCAGCTGAAGCCTTCAGAATTCCACTTACTCACAATCACAATTCAAACAACCTCTAATTCTTTTGTCAGAAATTAAAAACATTCACCATTTTCAATTTACACCTATAAAAATTATTGTATAACCCAGATATTACTCATTAGTTATAAAACGTAATGCAAATTGCAAATTACAAAATATTTTATAGAGTTTTACATGTCCATGACTTTTATCGATTGTCTATTCAAAGAATTAGGATCTGCTTACAGTTAAAACGTGTACAGTGTACAGTCTATACAGTCTGCCCTATACAAATAGAGTATAGAGTACGGAATTTTTGGGGTTCATCCTCAATCATTCAATACACAGATACTTGTACAATTTACACTGTACACTCAATGACGATGAGGATTGAGGATGACGAACATGGTACATGACATGTGTTCTCGTGGATGTATTTGGACACTTGAGAAACTTGTGCTGCTGTAATTGTGATTTCTTGTGTTATTTACTTTACCCAAAAACTATGTACAATTGACAATTGCCTAGTGTAGTATATAGTAGTGGGTAAATTTAGTGGTAATGGTAGTGGTAGTGGTTGAGATGGAGTGAACATACACAGGATTATTATGACTACAATTCCATGGATCTAGGATAAAATGTGCAATGTAGTCATCTCAAATCTCAAAGTGACTTACTTCCCCATACTCCATTCTCTTTTTTCAATTCCCTTTTGTGCTGTCATTAGCACACAATTATTGGTTTATTCTAGTCAAGTTCTGTGGCTAAAACTAACAAAACGGCGGAGGGTCGATCGAATGAAAATGAGGAATGCTTTTGGATTTCACATTCAGATTCGGATTCGAATTCATCCCATCCACGCTCCACAGATTTGTGTTTATTTATTCATCTTTTTATTTATTTATTTACTTTGTAAATACTGGAATCTGGAATGGCATGCCCATATTCAATATTACATAATAGTATCATTTGGTATTTGACTAATCTACAATAATCCACAATCTACAACTTACATTAAAGTTATCGTTCCATAAAATAGCCAAAAGTCCAACGTCCAAAGTCGTATGATGAAATCAAATCAAATTTCATACACATATTTAGCCTATAATATTTTATTACTTTTCATTCACATCATCTATGTCACCAAAGACGGGCTTTATATCCTTGTAAATAGTGATAAATGATAAAAAAAACTATAAAATATATTATCTATCCATAATATAATATAATATGTGAAATATGAATAACATGATGCATAATGCAAAAGTACTCGTATATGTTGTGAATTGTGAACCTCCACAATCAATTTGTCTCCAGTCTTCAGACTTCAGTAAAGGAATCTCTCCTGTCAACACATTTTTATGTATTATGTATGTTGTATGTGTTAGGAGCATTGAGCGTTAAGCGTACAAAAAATAATGTATGTAAAAGTCCTCTGGGATATCACATGCATGATGCAGTGTGCTCCAAACTCAAACCAGCACCCTGAATAAACTTAGTATGAATCCAAAAGAGAGAGAGAGAAAGAGAAGATCGAAGGGACATCAAAAAGCCATATTGAGTTGATGGGATGATCATAAAAAGTATATTTGATTTTCAAGAGCCTCAAAATGATTTTCGTTGAGTCACGACGCCGGAGATGATTTCCACTTCTTCCTTCCTCCTTTTTTTATTTTATTTTTATAGATTTTGATCGTTCCTGAAGGGAATCGACACTAGACACTAGACACTTGAAAATCCAAAATCTGAAATCTAAACGCCACACTTTTACATTTTACACCCTACATCTATTTTCTACTTGAATTTTTTCCTCATAAAGAGTAAAAAATGCATGGCGATGATCGTGATGGTGATGATGGCAACAAAGTATTAATGTGAATATTAATGTTGCCTTTGGAGTCTTGAGGTTTGAGCTTAAGGAAGAAGACGATAAAAGGAGAGACACAAGACACAAGACAGAGGATTCAATAGGCATCCGCTTACTGGCAAGTACGGGAGATTTGTGGAAACATGAATGTATAATGCATCGAGTTTCTCGTTTCTTTCCACTACTCTTTGTCTTCCTCTTCTCTCGTCTTCCACTCCCACTCGAAAACATATTAGAGAGACAAAAACTAACCACGTTAGAAAAAAGAAGAGGAAAAGAATCAATATAGACATATTATAGAATCTAATGTATACATCGGGCTTTGGGACGGTTGACGGTTTACGGTTGACGGTAGTAGTAAAAAATTCAAAATGTTTCCCCAGACAGGCAATGGTGGTCTCAGACTAGAGACTAGAGAACATGTTCCCATTTCCCATTCTACCGGGCTGGAAAAAAAGAAGAAAGAGTCAATCGTTCATATTGCAAAGTGAGCATTGAGCATTGAGCATGGGATGAAGTATGAAGCATATGGAAAATGGCATATGGAGTATGGAGTATGAAGAGAGTAAACTTGAATAAAGTTGACGCATATTTCATAGGAAGCCGTCATCGGCAGGCTCTCTCTCCGTTCGCATCCCAACGCTCCTCTATCTTATATGTGTAATGTGTAGATTTCCATGTACAATGTCTATTGTATAAAGTAGAAATACTGCACGATTCACGATGCATACGGACAATGTGCGTTTTCTCTGTATTCTGTATTTTTCATGTCTTTGTTAAGAACAAGTGACTGCATTTTGAATTCTGGATTCTGGATACTTCATACTTTATATTTTATGATTATTTCTATATTCATGCAGTCAGAATTCAGATGGATGAATTTACAATCCACAGATCGAAGATCAAAGTAAGGGGAAAGGTTTTACATTCAAAGTCAAAGTTTTAGAGAAAAAACGCTAAAAATCCAGTACTTATGAATCATCACAATCATCAATCATCAAATCACATTTCATCTCAAATCCAAATTGTTTTCCTTTTCAAAATCATGTATTTGAAAACTAAAAACCTGTAGGTAAATGATCCACAAACTTGTCTCTTTCTGGAGAAAAACATCCGTGTTCATTGTTCATGTTAAATAGCTTAGTTATTGATAACTGATATGTTTCAATAGTATTATAGTATTGTATTAGATTTAAAATCATTGTGTTTTGCTATGCCAAGTTCTAAATATCTATAATAATTAATAATATATTGGACAGACTGTTGACTTTTAGCTTCGATGTAAAAATACAAAAACAGAATTGGATTTTATTATTGAATGTTGAATGAATATTGAAATCCCGTCCAATATTAATTCATGTAATATGATTCCCATTAAGTGAAATATGAATGTCTTTTGTGTACACTGTACAATGGACAATGGACAGTGTACAGATTATGCAAATTCTTATTCGGCACACAGCTCAACTCCTAACTCCTGACTGCTGCATCAAATCATATTCAGTATTCAACATTCAACTTGAATGAACAATATTATGACAGATACACCATAAACCATAATATGTATGTAGCGTTATGTGTTAGATTAGGAAAAATCAAATTTCAAACGCATCGAATGTTGAACTCTAGACTCTAGACTGGAGATTGGAGATGTAGAATAAAATGCAATTTTTAAACAGGAACATCATATTATATCATGTATCATGTCATGGCTGTATCTAGTTTAGTTTTCACATTTGAATCCATCTACTTTCTATTCGTGTATGAAACAAATATGTAAAAGAGAGAAGAAAAATAAAAATAAAACAGTATTGAAAACTTTTGATTTTGATATTGAATTTTATCCACATTTCATAAATAATATAAAATGTATGTTTTGCGTTTTGTGTGTAATCCATCCCAAATGTTACAGATAAATAAATAGAGGAACTCAAAGTCCCAAGCGTGAAATTTGTTTCGTTTCATATGATTTTTTAACTGTGTAGATTGTGGATAGTGAATGGTGTATATGACGTAAATATAATACATAATGTATAATAGACAGATGATGGGTAGAGATTGTAGAGAAACAGAAGCGGGATTCTTCTTGTTTGTATCTATCTATCTATATCTTTTGGGGGGTCAGAGACCACACGGATATAAAAACCACTGTGTGTAAAACGATAATTGTAATAGAATTTAGATTATACACAGTTCAGCTCAGATTCCACACAGATAAATACAAGATAAATACATGTACATTGTACACTGTATATACGCGTATACAACTGTGGAGGTCGACTGTGCTTTTTGAGCTTTGTATTTTGTATTATTGTCATCTCTGCTAACGCCTAAACCGATTGTGGACACAAAAGGATTCACCCGGCTGTCTGTCTGTCTCTCTACTCTCTACTATTATATTGTAGACTCTAGACCCATGGTAAAACTAACAAGGTATTTTATTGTAGCGAGTTAAATTCACTATCTGTTTGCCCCTCTTTTCTCTCTCTCTGTCTCTCTCTTTTCACCATATACATGCATTTAGTTTTTGTAGAGATTTAAAAGGAATAACCCAGTCTTCACGGTGTAAATACTAAATGCTAAATACATACAAAGTACATGTATCTATATTTATATAATATTATGGTGATTGATATACTGATGCGGATTCTCCCAGAGCCAGAGTTTGCAATGAGCTCTAAACTAGATACAAACTCCAAACTCCAAACTACAAGCTCCAAGGTTTCTCTTAAGGTTTCAGCTTCCCAAAATAATTTACAACAAGGAAGAATGATCCATAATGTATAATGTATAACCATTTAAAATGCTCATCCCCGTGAATTTTTTACATGGGCAACAGATCCTACTATTTCCTCTCTATTTCTAAATTTGTGTGTATAGTACAAACTGTGGGCTTTATCTGAATTTTATTTATCTCCGCCTCCCCTTTGACTGTACCTTTGTACTAGCATCTAGTACATTACTAACACTGCGAGTCTCATACAAAAAAGATTACAAGTTAAAAACGAGATACAAAAGACGGAGGGCATGCGCTTCCAATTTATGAATCTAGAATCTAGAATCTAGAATGTAGATACGCCAAGTCTCATCCTTTTCTGCCTCATTTCGTCACACAATCCACAATATAAACAAAACAGACACCAGACACGGATATGGACAAAAAATCATGTATTTTACCTTTTATTTATACGTTTTATAATAGCATTTCTCGGTTTTTTACTTTTATTTATAATTTTATCTTGAAAACTCGTAAATTGAAATGCACAAAAGCTCTACAGAAGATGGAAAAATAGGAACAACCCGCATCAAAAACTCCCGCCGAATTCTGTTAGGAATTCAAGCCCCCGAGTTTTCGCTCGATTTTCGGCTGAAAAAATCAGCTTACTCGCCTAAATTCGGCTTCGTACCTGGAAAATCCAGCCGAAATTCAACGAATTCATCCGAATTCTGTTGGTCAAACTGACTTTTTCGGCCGAAATTTGGGCGAAAATTCGTCCGGAAAATCCAGCCGAATCCTGTTTCCAGATTTTGATGCGGGAAGTCAAAATATTTTGTACATTTTTTACCATTTTTATTTATTATCTATGTGTTATAGGTTTTGTAGCCCTTTTGTTCCCTTGTTTATTGGGTCTTGTGCCTTGACAAAAAAGATAAAGGTCATCCTCATTTTTATTTCATAGGATTCGGATTCCACCTCTAATTCTTTATTCACCATTCCTCATATCAACTATCAACTACACATACAACAATTTTGTATTCAGTTTCATACCGCTCTTCATTTTTTACCAGGAGGATCCACAATCCACAAAAATATGGTCGATGGTCCATGCAAACAAATAATGTTTTTTATTATAATAATATACAATAATATATTATCATGAGTTGCGTGTTATGTATTATGTATACACACAACATACACAATGATGTTTTATGTCATTTTGCCCAATTTTCTCCTCTGTTGACAATATTTATTTATGTTTATATTTTAGGGTCAACTCCGACCTACATTTATGAAGTTTGTCATGAAAATGAAGTTGCTTTCCACACCTAGTCCGAAATCCGAAAGCAAAATGAGCCCTAAAATATCCACATGTACTGGAGTTTTTACTCTCATTATCACAATCATCAATGATCAATAAGCAATAATAATACATTCAAATCATTTTGGCCAATTGTTGATTCTTGGATCTGGGATAAAGCTGATACAATTTACTTTGGGTTTTGAGGTTTGAAGTTTGAGGTTTGGGCTACTCGGAAAATTTATACCCAAAACTAAATCCTTCATTACACAAGTAATAAAAAAGAAACTGAATATAAATTGAACCGATACAAGATTCAAATTCAGATTCAAGTCTCTTTACTCTTTACTGACTGAAAGCTTGTAAACATATGGAACATGGAACCACTACATCGAAAAATCAAAACGTATCGATAAAATCAAAGAAAAACTAGACAAAGAGTCGGACACCATATCAAAAGTTCACAGTATTTCTTCACCGTCGTTCGTAGTACTCCCACGTGTATTAGTGTTTGATTGTGATTGATAAGGCATTGAAAATTGAGAATTGAAGATTGAAGTAATAATGTAGAATAAAAAAATGTGTGTACATATTTCATAACCCTTTGAAATTTAACATTGAAGGCGGTATGATTTATACAAGGTATTCGGTAAAACACACCACCCCGTGACATATTACACCCATTATACACATCAAACTATACAAATAAACCTTCTTTTGTCCTCTGGGATAAAGGTTCTGCCTCCATTTACAACTACTTAATAAATAAATGCATTTTAATAGATGAACACTGTACAGTGTTGAGCTGTGTTGAGTTTTGAGTTGAGTAAAGTTCATGCGTCATTTAAAGGGTACACATCAAAAAGTATTTGATATTTCGTAATTTGTATTTTGTATTACTACTATAAATAAAGTATACACATTACACAAAGTAAAAAGTTGTGTGCCTAGTGCCTAAGAACTAAGAAAGGAAAAGTTTTTGAGAAGACTGAATTCCAATCCGAGTGTATTTAGTATTTACTATTTACAGAAGAAGGAGTGAGAAATGAGAAGGTAGCGAGTAGCGAGAGAAAGACGTAGGTAGTAGGCTGTGCATTATGTATTATGTATAATGTACTATAATACCTAGATATGATATGATACTAGATAGGTGAGAAGTACACTACAGAAGATACGGGATATTACGAACATAATAATATATAATATGTATGTAGTTTGTAATATGTAATAGATTTAAGGGTATGTACAATGTACACTGTACCTGGGACATGGCAATTATTTTGGCTGAGTGAACTTATTTGTAACATTTGATATAAGATATAAGATACAACCGACACGAATAAGTTTCAACTTAGATTGCTATAAGAGAAAACATTAAACATTGAGCATTTACAACCCTTTGATTGATACATGTAACATCTAGCTTATTAAACCAGGACGATGTATACTTTGTACTTGTGCATGTATCCGATGTATGATGTAGAATTAAGCCCTCAAAATAACATTTATTACAAGTTTTTCATGCGGAAAACAAGGTATTTTCAAATGGATGATGATGATACCACAACGGAGCGGCACATACTAGATACCAGATAGAAGTATCATATCCCTGTTTATAAATACACATACACACTACAAACTTTGGGCCACACACACACTTCACTTCACTAGTTACTAGTACATTTCTATACATATATACAAGTACTTTTTTAAAATTGATGATACAATACACAACTGCTTCTTTCTCTCTCCTCTCTCACTTGTCAGTTCTCAGTTCTCAATTCTCAATCCTTGTGAATATAATAGCAAATAGTTAATAGCCCATAGCGGAGCAAAATTTAAAGCACATCTGTATGAATTTATTTCAATTTTCAATTTTCAAATTTCAAAACGCCATCCACATTCTACATTTAATACATTTTAATATTTACGTAGCTGCTTTTTAGTTTTTTAATCTATGGCAAACGGCAAAGCTTTAGCATCTTTTTCATCCTTTTTCTTTCCTGAGCCATCAAAGATGAATTTTTGTCTTGTATTTAGTATTTACAGATCTAATATACAATTTGTCGTCTTAAACCGCCGTATTATAGATTGTGGAATACTCGTCAGCGAACAACTTGTGTCTTGTATTACGATAATAAAATAAATGCAATGAAACATTTCCATTTTCCATCTTCAATCTTTAAAACATGGAAGAGTAAAAAAGTAAAAGTCTTTGAATTTTGAATAATACAGAATACAGATTGAACTGTGTGTTGCGCAAAAAGGCATGTAAAAATTTATGCAAATAAGAATTTGAATACTAATCGTAATAATAAAAGCCATTATGATTTTTTGCTCAATATATATTATAGGATGATGATGGTCGTTTAGACTCCTTTGTTTGCCCATATTAATAAACAATATTTGCTCTTGTCTCTCTCCGTCTCTTTCATCTAAGTACTAAGTACTAAGCGTAACTAGTACACATTACCCATCGGTGCTGGCTTTGTTTAGTGTTTAATGCTTAGTGTTCAAAATAGTGTGTGTGCAGCTGAGATTAGAAGTTGGAAGAGTAAGTGACTTTACAAATGTTGTCATTTGTTTTGTCGTTTGTCCTTTGAAACATGTTGCAGCATGCACACTGTACACTGTACACAGAGAATATGGAATACATCCAGGATCCAGGCTGGAGGTATATCAGCTATAAGCGTAATATTGAAACGAGACACAGGAGCTGAGGAGAGAGACAAAGCTAATAAAAAGAGAAGCGACAGGAGTTATAATTCATTTAATCGCTTTTCTCTTCTCTCTTCTGCATTGTTCAGGTTTATTCAAATGATTTGGAATTTGGAGGAAGATGGTGGACTTATCATTAATCGCAAGAGTAACATTTCATCTTTCATAAGTATTTTGCATAATGAGACCCCAATAAATTTAAATAGTCGTCCTTTCCTTTGTCCTCTCTTTTCTTTGTAAATGCTGAAATTTGTTCATCTGGAATAAAATGGCGATTTGAATTCGGATTTGGATTTCAAACTTTGCATACTGTATATTGTATCACTATACTTTATTCAATATCATAATAATAATAAAGGTTATCATTATCATTATTATTATGCATGAAATCGACAAACAAACAGACAATTATTTATCTGTCTCAGCAAATAATGATAACACTAATGTGTAATGTGAAAGACGATGTCTTTGACGTCATTTGATCTAGCATAAAATAATAATAATAATAATAATCATTATAACAGCAATCTTTTTATTAGCAACTGTTCCATGCCTACCAGTAGACGGTAGAATGTTGAATGGTAAATTATCGTTAGAGTGTTGACCAAGTTAAACCGTAGACAGTAGAAGTTCAAATCAGTTGATTCAAGAGTAGAGAATTCTACTGAATTGAGCTGAACTGAACTGAGCTGAGAAATAGGTGATTAATGGAAAATCAACATTAAAGGTAGGGGGTCTATTTTCATTCTCTTGTCTCTCACTCCTAACACTCAATACCCACTGCGTACCCTAGACTTCACTCTTACTCTTACTGTTGCTGCACCTCCGAGCACCAAACTACATATGAAAATGAAGACGAAGAAGAGGACATAGTCTAAAGGCCCACATTTCTCTACCTACGTCAACAAACCTTGCTACAATTTGGAATACACAAAAAGTCTCTCTTCAGTCTCTGGTTTGTATTTCGTATGTTGTAGTTTGTACTCTGTCAGCTTCACGAGTTGTTTATGATGAAGACTGACTTGTACATTTTACATAATATCCAAGTAGACGTTTATTTATTTGTTCATTTTCGTTACCTCGTCACTTTCTCAAATCTCCGATACTGACTTTTGACTTTTAAAGTTTTCCTCAGTCAACATAACAACAAAACACCAATACCAACACCGACAACGTCACCGACACTGGCAATAGGACTGACACTGTATTATCGCAAACTGCAAAAGAGTCATAGTCAGAGTCAGAGTCAACGCGCCCTGTCTCATTATAAATGATAAAAAAGTACAAATACAAACACAAATACAACTACAAATGGTTTTTGTCCCAGTAAAATCCCAAAAGCCTTTTTATACAAACCTTTTCGTTGTACAATGTACATTGTACATTTGTGTATACTGCTGTATTGTATCACGCACTGGATGTAAAACCCTCTCATTTCTACTCATTGAGCCCATTGACTACATTTGTCGTTTATTATGTTGATTAATGATGTTTTACTTTTGAAGCTTGAAGGACTCGGAGCATTTTTTAACAATCACGACCAACTTCAATTATGATTATTTTACTATGATATTTTGTACTATTTTTCTTTTTAACTCGATCCTCCGTTCTCCATTCTCCATTCTCGATTCATTCATCAGTTTTTTCGCTACAGTAAAATTTTAAAAAAGTTTAACCAGTAGAATAATTTTTCACAAGTTCAAAGTTTGGCTATGCATATTGTATTATTCTACATAAATTGGCTATCTATTGCACAATGAACAATTTATAATGCACAATGTGCGCTGACTGGATTGGACTGGACTACTGACTGCTGACAAGAGAAAAAAGTGATATACGATGATTTGAAAAAAATCAAAATGGTTATTATCTTTTAAAATACACACATGTATACTAATACTTATTATTTTACTTTTAAAATCAAGAATTTTCCAATTCCAGAAAATTGACAAAACCAGAAAAAAAAATTCCGAGTTCCAAGGCGAGTGGTTTTGAGTTTTGAAAATTGAAAATGGGGCAAAAGTTATAAAAAAAGGCGGATGAGAAAAGATAGTGATATGAATGACAATAATAACTGTCAACTTTTGAACTTTATGTGCAGTAATTCTGTTGAATAATCTCTTTTTGTACGTTTATGTCTCTAGTCTCGAGTATATACATTCTGCATAATATAAACCCGATGATGTTGGATTTTGGATGTTCGGAGAATAGAGATGAAAGAATGGTCCATTGTGTTTCGTGCGTGAATATAAATAATATAAAGTAATTGGGGAAAGAAAGAGGCGAAGAGAGATACATGATACAGATGAATGGGATGAGTCGTGTGATCCGTACCATAAGCCATACGCCATCATATAAGAGATGAGAGCATTGGAGTTTGGAGATTGGAAATGGGAGACCATTAGAAACAACTGACTCTGTGTGAAATCAATTTGAGGAGAAAATACATCAAAATTCATTCCATTCGCCTAATCTTTGCCTTCAAGTGTCATGTGATACGTTACACGTTACGTTGCGTTACGATACAAAATGCAGAATATGCATAATGTATATTGTATAATGTACCGACTACCTACATTCTGCATTGTACAGACTACGGACTTTAGATCTTACGTATTTCAATGTATTTGAATGTGAATGTTATGAATAGATGGGACGAATGCCGAATGGATTACATTTACACTCCTCCTCTCTCCTCCTGTCTCTTCCATACATTTTCCTTCCTCCAGCACACTCGCTCGCCCGCTCACCCGCTCACTCACTCATCTTTTGCATATATTGGAAACAGAAGTTTCACTTCCCCTTTGATAATACATAATACCTACTGCATACATTATCATGTTACACAATACTCAATACTCAATACGCTAAACTCTAAATACTGTAAATCTAGAGCCTAGAATCTAGAAACTACAGCTTTTCTGAGGGTTAGACTAACAAATTTCATACAGCAATAAGTCCAAGCTCCAATCTTATTCTTTATGCAAACACATTACACATTCTTGGATATTTGATATCCTGTTGTGTCTCTATTTGATACTTGAATAATTCTTTTCATGCGTAAATATTCTTATTCATTCATTCATTCCTCAATTAGAAAAACTTGAAACAATAACAAAAGAAACTTTGATACATTTTGTATTCATATATTTATTTAACTTACTGTATAATGTGTAATACTTAAGACTCTGAATCCAAATCGGAATCCGAATCCAAGTTGAAAGAAACAGTATAAAAAAAGTTAATAAATCTCAATTTCATTCTCTTCCTCCAATTCCGGACCCCAAATTTCCCCTATTCCATATCATCATCATCTCACAACTCACCGGAAAACAGAAAATGGAAAACTTTTCCAATCTGTGTCAGAATTTGGAATTCGAAATCTACTGTATGAAAATGAAATGAAATCCGTTAGCTTTAAGCTATAAGAGAAAGTTAGTCAAATGAAAAAAATAGATGAAAAAGTCAAAGTCAAAATCAAAATTAAAATGAAAACGTGTGCTCCAAATCCAACTCCAACTCCAACTCCAATAGTCATCATCACTTTCATCATATTGTATCTACTTGTGACTTATGACATGTGATAGAATATAGAATACTTTTAGTTAGAGTGTGCTTATTATACATTACACATACAGATATTACAGAAAAATCACAAATTTGATGGATGACTAATGGAACGAGAGACAAGAAACAGAAAGACAGAAAGTGTGTGTGTGTGAGTATTAGTTGGAAAACGGAATAGATGAAAGATGAAACTACTAGTTAATAAAGAGAATATTATTAGTATTATTATTATTATTATA
Organism: Sminthurinus aureus; assembly: GCA_034698265.1. Taxonomy (NCBI): domain Eukaryota; kingdom Metazoa; phylum Arthropoda; class Collembola; order Symphypleona; family Katiannidae; genus Sminthurinus; species Sminthurinus aureus. The sequence continues at coordinate 14,752 of JAQGBH010003536.1, forward strand.
ATTTTTCTGTGTATGAATCCACACACACTTGATACATTCTAGATTCTACATTATTAGTTTTTGTTGGAATATGAGATTAAATTTGTACTCAATTGTCGCCTTTATGTGCGTATGTATGTGAATTTTAATGTGAATCTGGAACCTGGAACAGGATGTGATAGAGTTACTCGAGTTGGAACTGGAGTTGGAGACAGATTGACTTTTACTCGGCTCAGCTGTGTGATCGTGAATCGTGAGGCTTCATAATATGCAATACATGTAACACGTAATATGTAGCAATGTAGCAAGTAGCAAGTTTTCCAATATCAAAAAAGGGAAGAACAATATGAATTTTCCTCTTGGAACACAGTAGACACTAGACACTGTTATCTATATCAAGTACATATCGGTATGTAATGTCACAGTCTCGAGTGTCTAGTGTCTAGGTGAACACATATTATGTTCGTGCATATGTATTATGTATGATGCACAATGTAGAGGGAACAGTGATAGGGAATAGGACGAAGAACGAGGGAGCACGTCACTACCACTTGGCCTGCTCTTTTTCCAGTTCTACACTTCCAACACAGAATAGGATTTATTACAACTTTTGTAATAAAAACTCATGTGTGTTCTTCTCTACACTCTAGCTTCTGCCTGTAGACTGTAATTTTAGACAAATCTTTCTATTATTGATCTAAATAATCTCATGAAAAATATTTCACGCACCACCGACCAACAACACACTGGATTAAATAATATCTATCCATTCTCATAAAAATGAACAATAACTTTTCAGATTAAATATTAACTGTTTTCACTATGCCTCCTACAATGTACATGGTCCAATAACAGTACTTTTGTCCCTTTTGTTGTCTTCTTTTCACTTACAACTTCTTTATCTTTATTTCTTCACAAGGCGGCTCGATTGAAATTTGAAATTGAAACATGAAGAAAATATTATCGAATTATTTTTACAGTACATACAGTTTATCAAGCACCAAATAAAAATTAAATGGGGAAACTATAATAAAATAAATGCTCATTATGACATTCAATAAATATCGTAGTACAAATTATGCATAGTGTGTATTGTGCATAAAACGGTGTCTATAGACAATAAACATGAAGGACAAATGACAACTGTGTCGTCAGTCGTCAGTACAGAGTCCAGTCGTCACCTTTTCTAATTGATATAATAATATGTATAAAGTATTAAACATGATAGTGGAATTTATCTTGTATTTTATTACTCCCTAAAAATCCATTATACTTTTAATATGACAATGGATAGTTGATCAGTTCATCTATATAATCCAGTCACATTTGATTTGGTTGTTGGGTTGGTTGGTGGCATAAATATTTCTACTCTTAAATATGCAGCGAGAATTCCAGCATATGATTTTCAGCTTCTGCATTCTGTATTTATAAGGCTGAGGTCTGAGGCTAGATTCTAGATTCTGGTTCCCCGGACTTGAGACTAGAAAGTTGAGGCTCAAAGCTCCCAACTTTATGCGGAAAGCCACATGCTGTAATAGTAATAACGAATAACAATCCTCATCCTCATAATAATAATGCTGTTAATCCAGAACCTAGAACCTAGATTCCAGAATCCAGACAATAATAATATGAATAACGCCATAACCATGGACAATTTACTCCCTTCCGGATTTTCAGATTTCTGGCTTCTGGTTTCTGGCTCCTGGCTTTTTGGGATCTCTCATGTCTACTTTAATGGGAACGTGAAATATATATAGGACGTCAATACTGATGAACATGAAACTTGATACTTGAGACTGAACATTTATAAGAGTAAAAGTTGGCTAATAAATAAATAAAATAAAGTTTATAGCCTGCAATGAGAAGGAAAAGGAAAATCATCTGGTTTTCACTAAATACTAAAAACTAAAAACACACAACCTAGAACGTGGAATACAGAGCCTAGTGAATAAAGGAATCCGGCATACGACCAATTATGAGGGAAAGAGAAAATCATAACCGTAATACATAAGATGTAATAACAGGTGCAAATATTATAGGGAATAGAGAATAGACTCAGGCCATTCATATTCATGTAAGTTTAAACTTTTCCTCATGCCATCCACTTTCATAAAACAGTACATGTAGAATGTAGAAAGTGTAAAGAATAAAGGAACCGAAAGACTTTGATCATAAATGTTTGTTGCAAATTTCTACCAGATTTCCAAATTCCAAATCCCAAAGAGCGAGAGAGCACAGGGTACATAACACATACTATACGTTACACATAATACATACCAATAACTGTATGTAGAATTTGGAATAATGTAGATGCATGAAAGTGATTTTCGGGTGTAAAAGTACGCTTTTGCCTTGTACATTGTACATTAGCGTTGAGTTGAATTGAGCTGGTGATGTGAAGTGAAGTGATGGCCACAGTGTTTTTGTTTGAGCGGCCGCTATAATATATATAAAGTTGACACCGGGTGTGAAAGGAATTGATATTATGTTGACGTAGTTTGGTCCTCACTCCTCACCATCGCCTTTACCACCACTTTCCACTTACATCCACTGTATCAAGATGAAGATTATTAGTACCCATATTTCCTCTCTATAATACTTCTTCTTCTTCTTCTTCATGCACATGTAGTGTGGCAGTCCTGACTGCTTTTACTTTTATTACAAAACTTAAAGCACATAACATATAAGTATTACTATAAACCATTCTAGAATCCAGATTCCAGAATTTCTTACCACCTACAGCCTACAACATACAGCTAACAGCCCAAAAAGTATCCTTCCTTCTTTAGATGTTTGAGAAAAGAGAAAAGTGAGAAGGAGAGCAGCAGTATAAAATACAATGCACATAAAATGCATATATATTGCATATTGCACATCACAACACTCACACCTTACACCTTACACAATACACAAGTATCCCACCACATACACAAAATGTATCTACAAATAAGTATAAATTGAATGTCAAAGTTCCCCCTGATCCACAAAAAGGATGAACAAGACAAGATGGAAGAAGAGAAGATGAGACCAAAACCCTAAACCAAACCAAAACGCGACATGAAAAGTAAAGCAGGACAGAAGAGGAAGAAGGAAAATAACAAACAAGTAACTTATTTAATGTATCAATACAAAAGATATAAAATGTGCAATGTGCAGTGTACAGAATCTGTACTACAGATAGAAGCCGAGATGATGAGAGAAAGTCACCAAGTATTTTATTAAAGTCAATAGACGATTGACGACTCAATTTCCACCATTTGGGACCGTTATTACATGTCGACGGTGAAGTTTGCAAATAAAATGCAGAGTGAAGAGTGAGCACATCACACTTTTATTTTATGTGGCAGGAATGAAGACGAAAACTGACTATGAAAATTCACTGTGTAGGAAATAGAGAAATCTGGTGTAGAAATATCTACATATCTACATATATACATACATTAAAGGACAACTAGGGAGAATACGCCGGTAGTATTTATACAAGAAATACTATGTGCCGTTCGATTATGCATTGAGTATTGAGTATTCAAAAAGATCCAAAATCCAAAGTATTACCTCTCGGTTTTCGGTGAATTGAGTGTTGTGTTGTGTGTGGAGTACACAAAATAAATATAAAAAGGAACTCCAAGCTAAATCGAGAATCAAATCAAACCAAACCAACCCAGAGTGGAAAAAAGGAGAAGCAATTCTCAGATATTTTGTGTGGTGGTATGTGCGAGGTGCGAGCTGTGAGCAGTGAGCAGTGTCGCGTACGATGTACGAATGTTGTGTATGTTTGTATTTGTGTTTGTGTGATTGTTGTCTTGTGTTTGCCGACGGAATTTGTGGAAAGGGAAAAGATATCAAGGTGACGGCGAAGGGCTTGAAATGCAATGCAACACAACACACTTGTACTCGTATTCGCGTTTGTATTATACACTCTCTCATATATGGAATAGGAATATGGACATGTGGTATTGACATTTCTACACACTTCTCCCATCTCCAAAATCTCGACAATCATGATGATGAGGACGCGGAGGACGGCAATAGTAATCGAAATTGCAATGACGACGATGACAACTCGACTCCAATCTCCAATATCGAATCACATAAAATAATAATAATAATAATATTTTCATACATTTTCTCCCTTTTCCATCATCACACATATCAACAAACATGCAGAATCTAGAATCTAGATTGTAGATACATTGAACACAATGTGCAATGCCAATATCAAATGTGCGTGCATATAAATCTATATTCTATATCCAAAATGTTCAAATTTCAAATTCTATGTCATATGTAAAAACTACACACAACACACACACACTTACAAACAGAGACATAAACACACGAGTACAAATGGCTATAGCCACACTCCACAATCCACACTCTGGAGATCTTTTCTTCACTTGACTGGATTCCGTATGTGGACAAATAAAATCAAATCGGTTGAAATTCTCTGTCGTCGTCAACTACACACTCCAAACTCCAAACAACCAGCAAACACACACACACACACACTCATGCTCAACATCACAATCACACAATCAAAATTACAGCCATCAGGAATGAACCAATGTCATGTGTAACTTAAACCACAAGCATGGATTTTGGATATTCCATATTTATTTATTTATTTACTTATACATTTTGATTTTCATGTTCATGTTGAATGGCGAATTGTGATGTTTATTTTGATTTCATTCCATCATCAAAGTCAAATACAAAATTGAATCTAGAATTTGGAATCTGTCTCTTTCCCACACATGTGCAAATGTGTACTCTAGAAACTCGCCAGACTTTGACTCAATCGTTTAGTGGGGGAGGAGTTTCTCATTGTATTTTAAGCAAGGAT
>JAQGBH010003537.1:0-19568 GCA_034698265.1 Sminthurinus aureus
AGTTTACTCAAGTGGTAACCATGAGATTTTGCCATTTTTCATGCGCATTTTGTGGCCGTGTTGAAATGGAGTTATCCTCATATGATATTCTTATTCCTTTTCATTATGCATATTTGATATTTAATATTTGCATATCCCCATTTTCTCTAGTTTGTAGTTTGTAGTGTGCACTATGCAATTATTATTAAAGTTTCAAGAGTGTATGAATTTTTCTCTTGATTTCTTGATTTTTTTTCCCACAATCTTTATATTATTTGTGCCTTGCTGTGACTAGAAAACTAGAAAAATAACTATTTACAGCAAAATACGGGGAAAATATTGACCAGTTCACTCTTTCTCCCATTTGAGTTTAGAGTTTAGAGCATGTGTGATATTATATGTATATTATTATCATTATTATTGTGATTATGATTATTACACATTAAAGTAAAAACACAGTTAGAGCTCCACTTGTACTATAAACTACACTAAACATTAAACATTGGACAAAACAGAGCGATTAGCTTCTGACATGACTCTAGACTCTAGACTCTAGACCCTAGAGTCATGAGTCATAGAAAATATAAAGTGAATGATGTGATTGTACAAGAGAAAGAGGACGTGAAAGTACAACGTTTGATGCAAGTTTTCACTGGTTTCTTTTATTCTTATTTTTGACTAGGGATTCAACGACACACTCTAATACATACATTATGTATTATGCATAATCATAATAATACATACGCAGTACGTAGTACATTTCCCTCGACTACATATTACATCGAATAGCCTGCACCAGAAACAGGAGCAAAGGCAAGAGTACGAGCAGGACCAGACGTTAATCATATGTTGGTATGAACTTAAGTATGAATGTGCATGCTCACATCATAGATTAGCAGCCCGTAATAATAAGGACCAAGAGTCAAGAGTAAAATGAACCGGACTTTTGACGCCGTTGATGGTGCCCCGTCGTCGATTCACAATTTAGAGAGAGTTACAAAATATTTTCCGTATTATAATGACGATGTTGATGACGATCAGAACACTCAAAAAAGTGTATGAATAGTTCCACATTCTGTACATAAATAAATAAAGGTACAGGTTTGTGCAATATTTATTTTATTACTACTTATTGTTAGCTGGAGTTTGGAGTAAATGTAAATTTTGTACAATGTGTTGCACATTGTGTTGTTGTGTATTACTGGGAACTTTGATTTTCATTCCTATTTTAATTCAAAAGTCAGATGACGAATCTCATGAAAATTACAGAATGATTCTTGATTCTTAAAAACCTCTAGGTTTATTTTATTATGTCATTCTCGCCTCGTCTTTTCATTTCGTATCTTTCCTCTAATTGGCAAGTAAAAACAGAGAATGGAGCAGAAAGGACAGAGACACAAGACACAACTCTAATTATTATTATTATTATTATGATGAACAATTAAAATTATACGAGCCGCAATCCATTAGTCTAAGATCAGACGCCATGTGGAATTAAAGGGAGTCCTATCCTACCGTATGCAAATACAAATCGGAATGTGAATAGGAATATCTATGTAACATTACGATTATGACTTATGACCAACGACCGTCACCTTGTCCCGTCATAATTTTATAATAAATACTGTAATAAGTATTTAATTGCCATTGAGCTTAGAGTCACACAGCCTCTATGAAATACATGTACATTGTATACGTATGTTGAAATCTGTGGCGGTGTCTACTGTCTACTGACTATTGTCGACATTTCCTCCTCTCTAAACTCTACACAATACACACGCACAACTCTCTTTTTACTTTGTACACACTACACACACGTCTTAGCTGATTCGTACTCAAGTTTAAAGATAAAAGATACACCCTTCTCCCTACTACAAGCTACAGACAGATCGTTCCTCTTCAACCCAGTTCTAATGAGTCTCTCGGATTTTACCGGTAGAATGAATAGCTTTGTCCATCTGTAAATTCACAACGTAGAAACTGATTCTCCTGAATACAGTCTACATTGTGAGTATAATATCTTTTGTATAAAGTAAAACACTTTGGAATCAGGATGAAGAAATTCCGAGATGCCGATGTAGGGACAAGGCGCTTGTGATACAAGTACAGTTTAGCATACACTGTAAGTCTTTACGACCTTGTCTGGAGGGAAAGCACTGTCCAGGGATCTTAAAGTGAGGACAATGATGCTATAAACCTTATTGACGAATTACCTCACCAAAAGAATGTTTTTGGTGAAATTTTTGGAGCCCATTAGAGGCTAAAAAGTTATCTAAATACGCTTGTAAGTTGTGTGTGTAGTAGAAATTGAATGAATTAGCAAATTACATGCTGCATATTGTGTCCAAGTCTCGATCCTCATATCAATTATCCTGAGTAAAAAGAAAACTAGCAGTAATACTAATCACATAACTGTAATATAATGTAACGTAATGGATTTGAATGAATCGCAGAGTTTGATTTGGTTCGAAAGTATCGTAGCATGTAGAATGCAGAATTATATAGATTGGACTGGACTGGATTAGTTTGGATTGGAGATTGGATTGGCCATGAAAAAAGGAAGTGAATGTAATAAATAAGGCAAAATTGTAATTCATGCCAAATGCCAAATAGCAACTTTGCAAGAACAATAACTTTTGGAACTCTCAAAGTCCAACTTGAAATTACAACTGGATGACTTGTCCACATGTAAATTTCCTATTATGTGGAGGAATTATTATTTGAAATAATATTGATCAAAAACTTGATGGCTGATGGTTGGTAGTTGATAGTCGATGGATATATGTATAAACAATATAAAATAATATCACCAAGTTATATCTGTATTCTGTATTCTATATCCTGTATATATATGGGCTCCTATTAGTACTGGTACTCCGATCTCGGATCTACATACACAAATGTATACACATAATAATAATAAGAATAAGAATAATAATGATACGGTAACAAACGACCTGACGAGTTTTGGATTTGGATTTGGATTAAAATTAATGACGACGTATGAAAACTATACAGTATACAGTCATATAACAATATAGATTCTCTCCCTCTCTCTAGTCATAATTCTCAATATATTAGTAAAATAACAATAATAAAACTCGGGAGAGTTTACAGTTTACCGTCATAACATATCATAATAACTAACTAACTAATAACCAACAACAGAAATTTATACCAATGTATCCGTAAAATATGTACAATACAAATCCTATACAGATCCTAGTACATAATATATCATGTCTTATGTATTACATAATGTCGTACGGGGATTTCAAATTCTGGCTTAAATGTCCAAGATCCAATCCAATCCAATCCAATTCACTACCGAAGACGTAGAAGAGGGAAAAAAACTAATATGTAACTATTAGCGAGTACTTTTTTAATCCATGTACAATGTACATATATTTTCAGACTATTGAAAAAGAAAAAAAGTTGAAAAAATTTGGGTGTTCTCCTTGTTCTTGAATCTTGATACATATAAACATATGAATATTGAATGTCTACATTCGACACTCTAAATGCATAAATAACTATGTACATGTAGGTAATAATGAAAACTATAGTATTTTCTTGTTGTTCTCCTCCCTGAATTCAGTATATTCTGTATACTTTACACGCTGTTTAGTGCGTAGTGAGTAGTGATGCTGAATTGAAATGAATGGACTTGAGACTTTAGACATGAGACTTGATGTAAAATGTGAACGTGATAAACCCAATACATAAAATTGACAAACAAAAAAAAATTCTACTCATATCATCATATATTATTATTATATTATGCACAAAACCATCACGCAGTTGAGCTCAGTGTACTTTTTGTACATTTTATATTGTATATTTTATATTCTTCTGTTTCTTATTAACTTGAAGCTTGAGCAAATATGCATAGACATAATAATACAGAACACAGAATACAGAGTACACACTACACACTAGACACACAGTGCCAGTGTAAAATGTGATAGGAGAAAGAAGAAGGAAAGAGAGTGAATAACCAATGAAACTCTTCAATAAGTTTATGTCAACATACATGCCCTATTTATAGCCGATTTCCCCGTTCCATTCCAATTTAATAATGATTTATTTTATGAGGCTAAATTATAGGCTATCCATGAATTATGTTCCAACACACGACGAGGGAGAAAGAAAGAAAGAAGAGAATGACGAGGCACACACACACACATTCAACATACACACTACACAAAATACACACACACGCTGTGTAATCAACTATGGACCAGGATCAGAACCCAAAAGTAAAATGAAAACGAAAACGAGCCAACTTACTTACTTATCCTTTATATACAACGCACAAATATCTGTATGTAGCTTGTACTCATAACTCGTATATAGATGTAGATATTTTAATGTATAATGTATAATCACTAGTACATGTAACATGTACTGGATTATTTGACGCCCGTATTCTTCTCTATTATATACGATATAATAAAATTATGCTACACATACACGTACAAATATCAAATATGAATTCCTTCCATATCAATTTAATATTTAAATTCATTTCATTACTCACCAACATCATTCTACCCATCATCATCATCATCATAATCATCTTTTGGTAATATTTCAAAGGAAAATGGGGATTTCAATCTAGAATCCACAACTTTGGATTATGGGTATAAATTAATAATACAAATTTTATGATGGGTTTAATCATCAAGATGGTAACAAAAAATCCTGTCCATCTCAAACTCTAGCGTGTGGACTGTAGACTGTAGAATTTACCATGTATAGAGTAGAGAGAGCGTAAACATAAAATAATAAATAAATTCAAGCTACTAAAAAACCAAAGAGAGAATGTACATTGTACAGTGTACACATGTTTTAATTGAGCAAAAGTAGATGCATAATATTATGGTACATGATGTATTTTGGGAAGGAATTTGGAAGCTTCATGAAAATGAAAATATTATTCTTTTACTCTAAAATCAAGCATCTACAACTTATAATCAGAAATTGGATCTACATAAAATACATAATATACTGTCTAAAAGTTCTCAGAAGCTTTTTTGTTCATAATTGAAATACTGTAAGACAAAAGACAATACAAAACAAAACCAACATTGAAACAATTATAATAGTCAATTGGAGAATTGGAGAACAATGAATACTTTGTTGGACAGGGTGTTGCTTTTTTCAAAGTTGAAGTGTGCCTAAATTTTGCATTATATATACATTATATATATATATGCCTGCTGTCTGCTAATTAATTGATAGTCTACTGATCACTGAAAGGCTAATGCTAATGCTAATGGTCACTGCAGTCATAACTTGTAAAAACAAATAAATACTTCATTTGACGTACTCTTTTCCTCTTCATTTTCCATACACACTAATCTTTTTTCCTCTTTGAAATGTGTGTACAATTTATAATGTGCATAAAATGATACACAAATTATACTGTGAGGAATGACCAGTAACCAGTGACCATTCAATTTTATTAAATTACTCAATAAAGTTAAGAGTTATGAAATTAATTTAGACAATTTAGTGCACACTCAATTACATTATTATGTTTTATGAAAAACGAAACTTAATGTCAATATAAATTTTAATGTATTGCACTACAGTCTACAGTTACACATGACACCAAAATACACATTGCTACAATCTACAATCTACACTACATCAATAGTTTGTAGTTTCTAGATTCTAGAATCTACACGGGCTAATATCCTCACTCCTTTCTTATTCTAATTTTAATTCTACAAACTGAAAACTGCGACTTTATACGTCATCATCGTCATCATCATTACCATCATCTTAACAACAAGACATGTAGAAAATTAATTTACAAAAGAGCATTTACTCAACTTGTAATAACATTAAAGTGCTTATTTACTATTTGTTCAGAATGCGCATATTGCACTCTGCATTCACTCCTGACTGTTCACTGCTCAGTGTCCTATGCAAAGCATTTCGTTTCATTTCATTTTCAGATTAGTGAGTGACTCCATAATATGTAATATCTCATAACTAAATAACTAATACTATCTATCTATCAGGGGAAAACTTCATAAATAATCACGTTAACCGTCATCATCATCATCACCGTCATGTTTATTATTATTTGTTCAAGTTGAACGGCATTATCTATTTAATGCATTTAATAATGTCCTATCTTGATCCTGTACCTCCTCCCCATTTTCAAAGGCTCATCACTCCTTTACTGTAGAATTATATTCTTTTTCTCTCTGGCTCTGGCTCTGCCAATTGCCAATCCAACGTCTACATATTAGATATTTCGTAGATGCATTTATTTTTGACTTTTTCATTCACTCTCAAGACTCAAGACTCAGAATCAAACAAGATAGAGTGAGAGAGAGAATCGAGAGACGGGCCATAGGAATTACTGAAAACGAAAATGATCAAACTGTCCATTGTACAATTATTATTACATATTATTATTAGTATACTAGTATAATGTTATAAATTACAGATCAAGATGATGGAAAAAGATGGAAAGATGAGAATGACGACATAATATTCCACATCCACTCTTGACTCTGACAAACACTACAATCTGCAATTATTATTAATAATCAGTCTTTTTGATCTAATCAAATAATAATGTGAGCTATCCTCAACTATCTGATGTAATATTAAATGATATGTAAGTCCATTTACATCATTTATACGAATATACAGCGTCAGGCGTGAGACATGAGCCTTTGGGGTTTTCCTTGAGAGTTGCGATTATTGAGGAAAACCTTATCATAATAATCATTTAATTTAAAATGTAATACAAATTAAATTAACTAGTTTATTCTTAGGTTATGCTCCTCATGCATACATTCAACATTGACATATGTATTTTGTATTTTGGGCAAGTACAAAACAAACAAAACAAATAGCAAGGAATTTTCCCCTCTTTAATATTATTTTTAATTAATGATTATTATATTATTATATTCTGTATTATTATCATATGTAGTTCGTCAAACAGCTTTGTCCTGTGAATTGTTCAACGATCAACACTCAAGAACTCAAAACTCAAGACTTTGAATATTATAAATTATAATCATACGATTATTACAAATTACAAAGATCAGAGAGCAATTTGTCAATTAACCATTAAAATATCATCGTCTAATCACGATTATCTTTTGTGCCATCATGCTGTAGTATCTAATTGGTAATTTGTACCTAGTACCTATACAACCTACATGTATGTAAAATAGATGACTATTTACTGTTTGGCCATTTTATCATTCGCATTAAATTACATAGTCAAGTAGTCAATCACAAGTCACAAGTACTTTTACTCCTGAAATACTTCTGTATTCTGCATGCTCGATACTCGATTCTCAATTCACAAGAACTAACAAGCTGTAAGCTTTTGATTTCCTCTATTCGTTACTCGTTCGTCGTTCGTTCATTCATTCAGTTACTTTATGAGAATCTCCCCTTCAAATTTATATACAATATACATATTTGAGATTAGGTATGTAAATGAACAACTTTTCTGTCTGCATTGTTATTGTTACCATTCAATTTTTATTAGTATGATGATTATTATGAGCGATGATAATAAATTATGAGTAAATACTCTCCAGTCAAGTGAAGTCAAGCCAAAGTCGACTCGAGTAGAGTCGAGTGAAATGAGAGGAAAAACTGCGGGCGATAAAAAGATAAGACAAGATGATGACGTATATACGTGTAATAACAATCAACAAACGGCAAACGAGAGACAGGAAAATCAACAACCAATACATTATCGATTAATTCTGACTCGCAGATTGCACAGTATATAATAATATAATGTATAAAGTATATATTTATAATTTTTCAATGCAAAATTCAACTACTCTGCTGCATTCTTTAACCTTTTAGTAGTAGTAATAGTAATGATAGTAATAAAGTGAGGGGAAATAAAAAATCATAAATTATACTCTCTATAGGTAATATTATTTGCAACCCCTGTAATAATTATAATAATAATTGTTTCAAGTATGAAGTACTCCTGTGTGCATGTGTTTGGATAATCGCACAAGTCTCAATAAATATGCACGAAAAATGACTGGATGGTTAAATGAATCAATGTATACTTTATTCAAACTTCAATCCCTCCACGTAAAAAATGCTCAATGCATACTACACACTATAAACACATCAAAGTATGAAACGATCCATCCATCCATCCATCTAAAAAATGTTGACGTGTATATCCTGCAGAATCGTGAAATATATTATCAAATGTCAAACACATGACAGCTATAAAATATAAAATATGCAAACAGGGAGAAATAAAAGGTTGCGAATTTACTTAATTAATCCCATATTCCATAATATGATAAATATACAACCTCAGGGTTGTCTTTTCAATCCAGTTCAAGATTTCAAGATTCCATCCATCCAACTAATCAATCCAATGTCCACCGTCCAATCTATCGACCGACAACTCAAATTTGAATCTAAGCTGATCAACGCATAAAAGGTACAACAGAAAACATAAACAAACAAAAAGTACCTACTCCCTTCAAAATCTCATTGATAACTAAGCATAAAATATAAAATATAACATAGATTCACTTTCTGGTTTCTGATATCTGGTATCGCCCTTTCTTATTACTTCGCACTCTACATTCACTTTATATTTCATAATCATGATTCTTCTTTTCTTTTCTTCTGTTATGCGTTGAATATTTAATAAAACATTCATGTGAGGTGTACTTAAAATCAGTAACAAAATCTAAAGGAAAAGCGAAAAGCATGATATTTTATACCTTATCATATAATCAGCTAGAAATATTATTTGGATGACTAATACGATACGATATAGGATATCATCATCATAATAATTGATAATAAGCTGGAATAACTACAAACTACCACCATGATTTTTCAAACCCAATAAAATTTAATACAACCAACATTCAACAATGGACAATGTATTATGTATTACAAAATGTGAGTTGTGAGTTGTGAGACATGTAAATTATAGAATATAGAATGGAACAATAATAAAAATATTAGTAATAATACCTTTTTGCAGGTGCGCAAAATATAATTATCAATGCAATCCAATTGTATTATATCAACTCGCATAATCGCAATCTGCATAATACATTAATAATACATCAAATGGAAAGAAAAAACTGGAAATGAAAAAAAATCCCATTGTAAATTATACACAGAGAAAAGGAAGGGAAAGAGAGAGAGAGAGAGAGAGAGAGGTAGAGCGCGAGCTGGTGATTGGTGATTAATATGTTGCATAACATATTAACTAAAGATACTAGATGTATCTTATTACATATTATTATAAAAGTCGTCTGATAAACATGCAAAAGAATATTCGTAATAAGTTGAGGAGATGACTGACTACTGACTGTAAACTGCAAATTCAGTGTCAGTGCAAGGAATTAACGGAAAATACCAAATACCCCCTTCTAAGTTATTAGCTACAATGAACAAAATGAACCTTAGAACCTGAATAATAATTTTATATCATGCACAATGCTCAATGCTCACTATATCTGTAATCTGTATAGTGAGTATTCCATGTTGAAAGTTCATCTTTAATCGTGAATCGTATCGATGACGGAAAGTACTTATAAAATAATACACAACAAGTGAGATCATTCTCGTGCATTTTTATTTTTAGTGTGTTTTCCCCCTTCTCTCTCTCTCTTTTGATGGTATTCTGTATTCTGTATTCTACAAGTGCGACTACTGAAAAACTGAGAGGCTCACCCCACTCTCTCTCTCTGGTATGAAACTGGTGATTAATTCTACAAATCATCAACTATTTTCCTATGTAATTTTGTACACATTTTGTTGTTGTTGTTGTTGTAGCATCTAGAATCTAGAAGATATCGTGACATACATAATTCAATTCAGAATTCAGAGCACACTAGACAGTAGATATTATAAAAAGGAGCAAAATTTTATAACAAAGATGATGATTATTATTACCACTTCTTCAGTCTACAACATACAACAACATTCTACACTCTACGCTCTACCATATTTTTCATCATTATTAATCTTTCAACTGTCTGCAGTCTGCACAGTGCAGTAACAGTTAATATATTACATACATACATACATGCATAGATAATAAATACATATTATTAATTATCCCATCCAAATCCACATCGACCATCATGTCTATGTAATAATGTATGATGCATGGTGATGGTTATGGTGATGATGATGATCTCTCTTGTTTTAAGCAGAGGATGATGATGGTTTCACACGTATGTAGGATGTAAAAGATGTTAGATGCTAGGATATCCATTTGTAATAATAATAATGATTGTTCCAAGGTGTATACGAACCACCTCATTTCAAACCTAAATACTAAGCATTTTTAATCTCTTTTCAATATCACCATTGATTGGATACATTGATATATGTGTGTATGTACTATGCATGCAGTGTGTAGATAAATAGTAGATGTCTACAGTTAAAAGATATGAAAGATTCCATCAAATACTGAAAAAGAAGAAATGGAAGAAGATGGAAGACGATTTTGACGAAGGGGGAGGAGAAGATTTCCATCATTATTACAAATATTAAGTATTCCAAGTCGGTGCATCTCACTTATAAATTATGAGATCTAATTTTCCTCTGCACAATCATATTACGGACAAATAATATACACAATACACCCTGTGCACTGTGCACAGAGCTACCATATACATACTACATGTACGGCTACAAGTTGGAACACAGTCACAGTACAACTACAATAAAACAGAGATATTCCTTATTCTTTCCTTCTCTGTATTTAGTATCGAGCATTGAGCATTGAGTATTTACTATATTTACATATCATATCAACATGCTTTTCCAGCATGTACATAAAACTATAGATGATAGGTATAAAATCTTCAAGTCAATTCAATATTTCAATACAAAAAGTACATGATATAATGCCAATCCCAATCCCAACGCTATAATATAAGTAATTAACAGGTTTATCTAGTTTCGGTTTCAACTCCACCGTGTCTTCTCCCATCTCCCATCCCTGTCCTTCTATCTGTCTTTGGTTTACATGTTTATGTAAAGTATTAAGCTGCTACTCTATCCATCTGTATCAGTTCCAGAACAATAATAGCTGTGGTAGTTTGTAGCTGTGGTAGTTTGTAGCTTGTTCTGCATTCATAATCAAAACCATAATAATTTTATTCTTCAACGTTTAAAACTGTAAGCTATATATACTATATAAGCATCTGCCATCTCCAGTGTTCAGTATACTTGCCAGTTACATTGGTAATCGGTAATTGGTAGTGAATGTGCCTCATTCCTATTTATATGAATTTCCAAAACCAGGATTAGACATTAGACTACCGAAATCCAAACTACTCATAATATTAATATGATTATACTTTGCGCTTTCCTTTTAATTGCTGCTATGATTTTTTTAAGGTCAAAGAAATGCTAAAATCTTTTTCAAAGTTTCTTCACAGATTTACTCCGGTCACTCAAAACTCAAAAAATAGCACAGGAGTTTGTGATTGAGCATGGAGGCTTTCATTATTCAGTATTCAATATGCTGATAAACTTACATTAAATGAGCATAAACTATAAAATGTAATAAGAAGAACACGAATGTATATTACACATGATACACCAATGGATAAGCCGTCTCCGTCTGTGTCTTAAGTTTTGAGCCTTAAATATCAACTAACATATTAATGTTACCATACTTACAATTATTATTATTATTATTGTTACAGATATTTTGTTGCCGTATATTTAATACATTAAAATTATCATAATCATAATGCTGGAGAATGAACTGGATGTGAAATGTAAAGTACAAAATAAATGTAAAAGAGTATAATATACTGCTGCATTATGAAATATGCATAAAATGAAGAATGTTATACCAAGTATGGAGTATAATATACGGAACACTGAACTACGTCAGGAATTACATATATTTAATACATGAGATGATGGTAAACTGGCAACTGGCATTCACACGAGCACACAGACATTAATATCCAAGCATAATCATAATAATAATGCTAATGATTGTAAAGTATAAAATATTATTATGATGATTATGATTATGATATGATGCAAGTCCAGTTTTTCCTCTGCAGTCTTTCAAATTTCAATGGAACAGGAACAGAGAAGAGAAGGCAAAGAAGAAGAAGGAGATTAAACCATCGTAAAATCCACTCTGGATTCCATTATATGATTATGATTATTATTTTATAGTATGGAAAAGTATGTGTAACCTACATGCAAATGGTAAATGCTAAAGTGGGCTTCCCCTCAAAAACACTTTGAATTGGAATCTCTCTCTCTCTCTCTCTCTCTCTTGCTCTCTCTTTAATTCTCAACTCTCAACTAGTCAAAGGCAAATGGCCAAGCCAAACTAAACAGTCAACCTTCATTCTCATTCCTTCATGCTTTTCTCTCATCTTTCTCCATTCTCCATGCACATCTTCTCCAGAGCAGACCAGGCCAGACTTAAGTCATAGTAATAATGGTCACAATCACAATCATAATAATAATATTCTAATTCTAAAACTAAAACTACTTCTACCAGAATTACTTTACGGCCTTTATGCATCCAAACTCTAAACTCTAAACTCCAAACTCCAGTTACATATAATAAGTATAATATAATATACCATTACCATCGGAATTGTCTACATTATACGATCAAGATCAAGATCTCAAATCTAGAATCTCGAATCTGGATTCTAGATTCTACAATCGACATTTAAAACTTCTTTTGAATTCAAGATTAATCCATCCATCGACATTCTACATTCTACATCCATAAATAATGTAATGCAACATAATATTTGTAGTTTGTACTAGTGGGATTTTGTTGCTCGTTATTTGCAAATTCACAAGTCTCAATTTGCAATCTTCAAGGACACAAACATGACTTTTATATCTACACTCTACACACATAATGGTATTTATTAATACCTCCATTATACATTATACATTAGTATTTACTGTTTATTGTTTGCCATTTGAAAAATACAGATGCAGAGTGCAGAGGATATTATGTATTATGGATACCACACACAAAGTACAAAATAAAAGGTATAATGGACAGATAATGAACACAAATCTCTGTAATAAGACGAGTTACGAGTTAAATCCATCCTACAAAAAAATAAGGCCTTCTATTTTCTATTTTCTATTCACAATGCATTTGTGCTTTGTACAAAATTTTCTCCAGAATAATAATAATTAATATCATTTATAATCATGTTGATCGTTGATACTGCATTACTGCATACGAGACACAGGACAAGGCAATATGACAGATTTTAATGCATGTTCCATGTACATTGAACATAAGTATAATCATTATCATCAACTTATACTACACTTTACATTTTACATTATGCATATTCGTTTTGTCTTTTGTCATATGCGTATAATCTCAATTTGCGCATATAAAAAAAATTCAGAATGGATAGATAAATGTTGTAGCTCTCTTTAACTGCATTGTACTCCATATTTCGTCTACTATATACAAAATACCATGTGTACGAGGTACCAGGAAAAATTCAAGCAAACAACTAGCTAAATACACCACGAAATCCACATTATGAGCCCGAATTATGAAATAGTGAAATT
Organism: Sminthurinus aureus; assembly: GCA_034698265.1. Lineage (NCBI taxonomy): Eukaryota > Metazoa > Arthropoda > Collembola > Symphypleona > Katiannidae > Sminthurinus > Sminthurinus aureus. Next base: position 13,570 of record JAQGBH010003537.1, read on the forward strand.
TTAATGCCTTTTTAGAGTAGGTTTTGATCCTGATTATGATAGTCTCAAGTCTCAAGTCTGTATTCTGGTATATCTGTACAATTTACAATGTACATTCCTCTTTCTCTTCCAGTTAAATTGCAAATGTATTATGTATACATTAGAAATTATGCACATAATATATGCAAGCCTCAGCATGTACATAGTACGCACGATAATAAGCAAATAATACATATAGAAGGTATATAATAATGGGCAATGTATGCTAATCATATCTTATATCTTATGTTTTGTGTGCATAGAGGCACGTACTTTATGAATTCTTCTACGTCTTTATTCCTCATTCCTCATCATAACATTTCCGTATTCCGCATTATGTACAATACTATGTGCATATTTAGTCGTCTAGTAGTGGAGTCGCCAGTACGAGTCGCCAGTATATAGTTTTAGAGCATAGATTTGAACTATACTGGAAAATTGAGAGTTCAAAATTTACACTGCTACTACTACCAATACTCCTCTTGCCATTACTCCTTACTCCTTACACCATACTCTATGGCTTATAAAGTAATAACGATTAGGTAGATTTTGCCGAATTAGAATCTTTTCTAGATTCTAGATTATAGTACATCACATTATACATTATACTGCATAGAACATGATCCGATCGTAGGTAATAATCTAAAGTGATGGAAAATGGAAACACATTCTGCTGCTGAATGGAGAATGGGGGGAATGTCAATGAATTCATAATAGGGAATTGTAATGGAATGGAATAGAATCGTTTTCTGTATGGTGCATGGTGTATGGGGAGAAAATCATATATGTACAATGTATAAATTGTACATGCATAATATTTCATATTATTATGATTTGAAAGTAAGTACAAATTATGTAGAGGAATTCACTGTTTCTATTTGTTTCTGCTGCACATACATACGTACAAAGCGCAGAGTGCAGAGATGCAAACCAGATCAGACTCAAACTCAGAACACCCATTATCAATGTACATATAGGAAGAAGATTACCACGTGACTGATATTACAAATTATGTGTGTGTAGCAATATAATATGTATAGTGCATAGAGTATAGAGTATAAGGTGCTATGGTATGATTGTGTAGAATCTACATTCTATATTCTACATTCTACGTATTTGGATTTGGATTTGTATTTCTTGTTGTCTCCAAACTCCAATCTCCAATCTCCAACCATATTCCGTTTCCATTTCCATGTTCCAAGTCACGTCAACTCCAGTCGTCAGCTAGTCAGCCACGAATTAGTAACAGAGAGAGAGGGAGAGAAAGAGCGGAAGAGAAAGCATGTCATTATAATAATGAAAATGATTATCATCTTTCACTCTCTCTCTCTGAGGTTGTAAAAATAACATTACACGGTTTTATAGTCTGTCTCTCTGTCTCTGGTTTTGATTCTGTTTCCCTTCCTTTCAATCACGTATGATGCATCACTAGATAGATTTTGTAGCCATTTTGAAAATAGGATCTCGTTTTAAAGTAGATGGATGCACAATTATATTGACCAACGACCTACCAATGCTGAATGCTGAGAAGGACATATCAAGTCTTTTTATTTTAGAGCTGATCTCTGCGATTTCAGTTTTGAGACTTCTAGAACTTGGAATTTCAAAACGCACGAGTACGAGTACACAATTGCGATTTGAATTATTACAGTTGTAATTAAGAGATCAGAGAAGAAATAACTTTGAAACTTTTTGAATAACGTAAAATGAAAACTGTCAATTTCAATTTGGATTTTGAATTTTGGCTTTTTTAACCAAGCATGTGACGCCCAAAGCCCAAAGGTCTAAAAATTTAATTCATGTGGTCGCCGGTGCACGGTCAACGGGCACGTGATTTATATGAATATGAATATCAAAATTATTCTCGGTTATTCTCATCCACACTAGCGCTGGAATTGTTGGAATGAGAAATTAGACTATAATCATCATTCAGTACAATTTGCATAAATTACAAAATATGACCATGTTCCATTTTGTACAGTTTGGAGTTTAGAGTTTAAAATTCCCAGTTGTAATTAATTTAAGCCTTTGATTCTTCCAAACGTCACATCCAGACGGAAACTGGACCTTGAACTGAAGAAAAAAATTCAATATAGCCAAGTTTTTACTTTTCACTGTTCCATTTAAGTATGTAGGACATAGAACATACTCACTGGCACTGTGGTCAGTACTCTGATTGATGCGGGGAATAGAGGACACGTGCATGTATTTCTGTATTGTTTCCATCATTTACTACAAAACATCATTTTTCCACGTACTCTGTACTCTGTACTCTATACACTGTACATTGTACATCTGTCATGTCACATTAAAAATATTTAATAAAGTAATATACGCAATTGTATGTTTTATGCAAAACAATTTACAAACTTGATACTTGATACGTCTAAAAATTAACATAATTCGCAATTCGAAAATCGTAATATATTATTTAACCCTTTCTTTTCCTTTTGCAGTTCCAGTTCTTTTCTTATACATATTAAATATTAATTTTCCAAAAGTAATAGTGTAATAATCTAGAAACTAGATTCGAGAGTGGAGAGCCAAGACATATTATATGGACTATTATTATATTGATACATGCTATAAAAAAACCCGAGTGTTTATCCCAATCAAGTCAATAAATGTACTTAGTATTTACACATGCATATTTTATTATGTACATTGTACTTGTATGTAAACTATTTACTATTTATGTGCTATTTATATTTCGTATTCAAGTAGGTCCTTTTTGAATGAGACTGCTGATGAGGGAGAGACGGAGAATATATAATCGTACGTGCAATATAGAATATACAAAGTATATACTATATTATACTGAATTACTGAGTACTGCACGTTAGTGGTCGTATTTAATATTTAGTATAATGTAGTTTTTATAGGTAGTTGTAGTAGCTAATCGCGAGCAGACCACTAACGTATAATGTAAGTGTACACAAGTCTAAATTCTAGAGTCTAGAGTCTACAGTCTAGAATCTAGAATCCAGAGCCAGAGAAACTCTCATCATAAGTATGTGCAATTATGATAATAATACCTTAGAATAAGGACTGATTATTACGTGATGACGCTCTCTTTGCTTTTCCTTCTCTCTCCCTCATTCTTTCATTCCCTCTTTCTTTCTTTCTTTCTTCCCTACTTTTTTCTTGACTTGACTTGACTTAACTTGAGTCTTGAGTTAAGAGCAGTGAATGTAGGAAAACGAATTACACATGACGTTCATCATCATCATCATCATGGTAATAATACTTACATGAAATGAAATATAAAAACACACATGATATAATATTATATGATAATGTAATGTCTAATGTGTACACATAGATTATTATATCATATTATATTATTACATGTACATTAGGCATATTAGGTATTTCATATTATTTATACTGTAGATATACTGTATGAAGTACAGTATACATTATTCCATTTTCCATTTTTATAGCACAACTTTTACGTCGTATGAACTAAAAACTACAACATAAAATAATAATAATACATCATGTTCTGTCGTCCTATGATAATGCTGTATCAAATAATATTATGTGCATAAAATACAAACACGTCCATAACTAGTAACTAGATGAACAAAGAAAGAAAGGACCTGGAGCAGGCATGTACATTTTACGTGTGGAGTATGGAGTATTGAGTGTAGGTACTTATGAACAGTGAACAGCATGTCTCCAGTCTCCACATTAGACGTTACACAGTATAGAGCACAGAGTCTGGCGTAAGTAGACCTTAATTTTTCTTTCTCTCCTGATTATACATTAACCGCACATCATCATTGATTCTATATTCTATACATAATTATGATTTGGAAGTCCGTCTACAATAATTCCATTTACATTTAAATCGACATCGACATCAACGTCCACTTGGACTTTGAAAGGCTAAGCCAATCGAGCATTGAGCACCGAGCGACGTGTGTTCCACTAAGTAACCCTGAGCATTTTAATGGAAAATAAAGAATCCGAATCAGAAACAGAAACCGAAACGGAAAAAAATACCGCATTATACTGTGTAAATAAATTACAAGTACTGCATACTGCATACTGCATACTTGAGACTTGATAGTTGATATATTAACATTGTCATTAGTCATTATGGTCATTATTATATTATTACGACGTTTCTTTCTCCATTCTCCATAGCCCCTGCTCCATGTCATTTAGCTCACGAGTCGCCACCAACAGAGTTTTTTTCTCTTTTGTTGGCAATGAGTAAAGAGTAATGAGTAATAAGTAGTCCTTCAACCTCTAATTCTAATTCCAATTCGAATTCTAATCCTGATTATAATACTAACTGGAACTTTTGACTCTTGACTCTTCTTTAATGTGTCGTTATATTTTCACTTCTATTTCTATCTGTTTACACACGTAATTTGATACCTTTATCTTGAACCCGTCGTTTGTTGTGTATCATAATCATAGACCATAGATCACGGCTCATGGGCTTGTGTAAAGCTCACAATTCACACTCTTTGTCAGAGTTTTCACTTTCACAGAAGTTCATGCGTGTAACATGTAGAAAATATTGTAGAAAAAGAAAAACTACCCCAAATAAACCGTATAATATTATATCATAATTCCAACAAATACATCTTAAAAACTCATATTTACTGATTACGCCAATTATTCAGTAAGGACAGTAAAAGTGAAAACACTTCATCAGAGTAGCACGTGGGTTTACGCAAAATTATCATGTTTCAATGTTTGATACTTCTCTATTGATTATTGACTGAATAGAAAAAAGCCGGGCGTAACTGATTACCCACGCTCTGAAGCTCATTGCACTCTCTGCTGATTACGCATAGTCGTCAATCATCAATGAAAAAATGACCAAAAATCCAGAATCCACAACTTAATGATAACTGTGCTTCTCATAAAGACGGAAAAACAGAAACAAAATCAAGGTAAACGTCTCGGGAAAAATAATACACCAACTTCTGACTAGTTGACTCTTGACTCGTTGACTGTAAAAGTAAGAAACTTGATGTTAATAATCCTATAACTTTTTATGTGAGGTGTTCAATGAATGAATGGACATAAAACTCAACTTCCAGTGCACATAATATAATATAATGTGATATGATGAATACTGAGTAATGAATGTTAAGTAAACCCAGTAGCATAAGTTTTTTCTTTCTGATTCCCTTCATATTACGTAATTTCTCTGAGACATTCTAACTGTTTTCTGCTTTTATTATAATACTGTTCGCTGTAGTATAATATAATATAATACGAGGAGCGAAGGGTGAAGAAAGTTTGATTTCTGCTACATGTGGTATATTTCATTCACTAACATTGTACATATATGTAAGTACTTACATAAAAAGTAGAGACAACAGAGACAAAGCGCGTTCATTACATTTTACCTTTAATCGTGATGCTTGATTCACAATTCACAATTCATGATATACGCACACAATTGATTGAATCAATAGTTTTGATAGTGTACTTATGGTAGACTAACTAGAACTAGAGCTAGAACTACAAGTAGCGGTAGAATCTAGAATGTGTTTCATATATTATACTTGAACTCGTTATGAATTTTGGATGTCATGAATGTGTAGGATATAAAATATACAGCATGTATAAATGCATCAAGCATTAGGGATAATGTGTAATGTATCATACATCATACATGATAAGGGATAATATGACATGGTCAATGAAAATGAAACTCTATAAAAGAATATTATTACAGGATGATCAGAGAAAATGAAATGCCTGACAAGTAGGTAGCAGGTAGTAGCTGGTAGGTAGGTTCCAATGCCCACTCTATTCCAACTTTTTCTTTTTTACTACTTCATAAAAATACATACTTGACTTATTATTATTGTCTCCCTAATCACAATCCCATTCCACCATACACCATACACCGTACCGTACCATACATAATACATCTAACCTCTAATAAAACCCGTGTGTGGTGGCGTCATGTGGTGATACTTTTTCTAAGAGAAAAGGACACTATTCAA
>JAQGBH010003538.1:0-19560 GCA_034698265.1 Sminthurinus aureus
TTCCGTTGACGTTCCGTTATGTTGAGCTTTTACTCTCTCTCTCTCTCTCTCTCTCCCTCTTTCTCTCTATCTCTCGGTGGAATGGCTTGTGGATTGCGGAGTGTGAATACATGTACATGTATAATCTACATATTACATATAAACCATACGGATTTCTCAGATACGCTTTGGAAATTTTGTAGACAGTTGAAAACCGACAACCAACGGCGAACAACGTAAGAACTTATGTAAATATATGATACAATAATACAACGTGCATACTCATTTTATTATATTACAGCTGTCTAGAGTCTAGAGTCTAGATTCTAGATACTTGGAAAATTCAACTTGATACACAATACACACGGTCATAGAGTCAGAGACTTGAGACTTGTACATATTATGTGACACCATGTTGAAATCTGTATGTCTTTGTATTATAAGTATACACTTTGTTAGAAGTATAGGAAACGTATAAGAGGTAATATTCCAAGATAGAACCGACATGTTGATGTTGATGCTGGTGTTGGTTCTGGTTCGGGTTCTGGTGATGAGGATCAGGATGACGATAACGATGAAGAAGATTCAAATATTCAAGTATTCAAGTATTCAAGTAGTATTTGAGAACGGAATGGTATGGAAAGGAAAAGCAGCTGCGGTTCAACTCATTTGGCCACAACTCTGTTAAATGATGGTGATGTGATGAAGGCAAATAGGAATGATGGTGAGATGCAAATGATTTGCCTTGGAAAATTCACGAGTCTACTAGAACTACCACTCTCTTTATATCCACAGTGTACATATTACATATATTAAGTAAGTTAACAACCAACCGACACGTTATAAGAAGAAGAAGGAGCGGTAATGAAAATGTTATGCATTCAAATACTACTACTTGAATTCTCTCTACAGACTACAGACATATCTATGTTTGTACACTGTACGCTTTACAAACACAATCCACATTAAAGGAAAACTCGGAGGAATGTAAAACAAGAGCATTTACACCAGTTCGTCTGTGAACATTTATGACTTTACTTCCTCTCATCCCTCCACATTAGTTAGTTAATGCACCTACATGCACATGTACAGTGTATCATGTATAATGTATAAATACCGTCAAATAGAGTCACACCAACTCCTACATACATATATATATATGCATATTCATGGTACTCTATTTTCTACATCTATATTCTATACTCGGTGTTTTGGCTCTAATTCTATTTTTCGCTTCTATTTTTCCGTCTAGTGTTAACATTTGTGAAGGAATGATGTGGCATAACGACATTCACATTCACATTCATGCCTACAGAATAAAGATACTCCGTACTCGGTACACTTTTCGCTACATGGAAATTACTATTACTATTCGTGTACAGCTCTTCATGCATTATTTAGTTGTTTAACATACACGTATGCGTAATGTGTAATATGCATCCACCGTTCATATACATATCTACAATCTACAACCTACATGTATTTGTTGGCTGACTGACTGCCTGGTTGGAATTGAAGTTGGAGTTAGAACGGAAAGAAAGATTTACTTCAATATTTACTTTAGCAATCCAAATGAACATTGCTGGCACAAAATCTTTATTTGTTTTCAAAACAAAAAAAAAGTCGTTTGAATTTAATTTTCTTCATCCCGTTCAAAATACATATTGTAATGTGTAATGTATTCAGCATTCAGTTTGCAGTGTACAATGTAGAGTTTTGCATATAGGTGTACGTATACAGTATACAGAAATCGATGAATTATACCAGCGGAATACTAACTGACTAAAAAATTTAGATTCAGACAGATGCTCGTGTCAACTCAACAGCTCGACTTGAGTGACTTGAACTCATTCAAATGGATTGGATTGGATGGCAAAACTCTCAAGTCTCAAGACTCAAGTCTCAAATCTCAAATCTCAAGTTGTCGAAACATGCGCTTCGTTTCCTTTATATCATGTATTTACTTCCCCATGCCATGTAACATGTAACAAATTTTTTTGAGGAGTGCTGTTTTTGGTTTTTGAGTTGGCAGTTGGCACTCGGTCAAAGGAAAACAACTATAAACTACTTAAACGATAAAATAATTTAATTTACTGTCCTTACACCAACACTAATATTAGCTTGGAGGAGTAGCATAAAGACCAAAGAACATTACAGGAAAAACTAAAAGATATATGGATCAATTCAAAAGGGGTGATAATTAATTTATCTACATGTGTTCCTCTTTTCTGTACATGAGGAAGGAAAACATAAAACATATCCACACATTTGCACATATTTTGTCTAGTAGATCGCATCTCGTACATCGTACATCGTAGATTGTAGAGGCGCTAACATTTCAAATTGTTAAGAGTTGAGAGTTGAGACATGATATTTGAGATTTGAGATTTGAGGAGTAAAAACCATACAAAATACTTTCATTCACTTCATAATCATTTGGCAATTTTTGTTTGACAGATTACAGTATATCGTTTTCTAAGCTCGATTAAACTAACTCATCCAAATTGTTTGCAATAATTGCAAATAATAATAGTTTTACAAAATAATTATTATTGTTTTTCAGTACTGTTATTATTTAAAATGTTCCGTTTTACTGTCCTATTCTAGCTTCTAGCTTTAGTAATTGGCAAAGGCCAACTAAACGGTTTATTGGTTGACAATTCATACAATTTACTTCTTTTGTTTGCTTAACAAATGATAAGCGTTGCCATTGTAAACATTCTTGATTCTTGACTGCCGACCGCCATTGAAAGGCATTTTAATTTACATTAATGACGACAATGAAAACCTATTAACTATTACTTTTGTTCTCATTAAATGTATAGTAGAAATAGAAGGTGCCGAAACCCAAATATTGCCAATAATTTAAAAGCATAATAAAATAATAAACAATTAAAATGTCTGTTTTGTAAACATCGTAATAACAATAATATGATTGTGTTCATTGTCAAGAATTTGAAGCAAACACAAAACATGTATACATACAAAATGTCAAATGTATCATTTATCCTACAAGCATGTAACTTGGTTTGAGACATTTATATCAATTCCTTGGTAATTGCACGCCAAATACCGACAATCTCAATTCTCAATGTTAGCACTTAACACCGAGGATATTTGTTACAAGTTGCTACGTAGCATGTATCATGTAAATGATTAATAGGAGCAGAAAAAGGTTGAGCTTTGAACTTTGAATGCCATTTCAGAGTATGATGAATTATCAATATGTTCCTTAACTTTTCTTGATGTTTTATACTTTATATCCCAACCTTTCGTCACTATGCCATTTCATTTTCAGTTTTCCTTTTCGTTTTGTCTAATATGTTATGAGTCAGAAATCATTTGTTATGGTATGTCTTGTGTCTTATGCACAGCGTGTGTAGTGTTTAGTGTGTACTTCATTTAGAATTTAGAGTGAAAATGAAAATGAAAACAAAATGAATTGCAGTACGCACCGAGAAGGAAAATTTCTGGCTGTCTGCCTCTTTTCACATGTAAAAATGTGCCAGAAAATGATTACAGATTCGTGGAAAAGAGTGCAACTACTGAATATTGAAAATTAAATATCGAAATGGCAATCGCCCAGACTCCAGGCATTTTAATTTTAATAGTGTTTTCTATTAGAAAAGTATTCAGAAAGAGATTCGACAATCAGAGCCAGAGTATTTTTCACATTCAAATTCCATTTTACTCTGCAATGGATCAAATAATTTTTCAGCATTTGTTCTTTTTAACTTGAAAACTGGTCAAGAATCAAGATAATTTGTCTTGACGTGTTAAAGTTATAAATTTCAAGGGTGTTTGTTTAAAGAAACGTAGAAACTAGACACCTGAATCCTGAATTTCATAAAGTTTAAAGGTTATTTACGAGAATCAGTGTATAGTTACTTTGTGATTCATGATTCATGAACATCAAACAAGTCTGGTATTTTTATGTCGAATTTCTCAACATCCATTACACACATCATAGATTAAATGTTACTTCTATGATAAACAATAAAGAATAAACCATGTTGTAAACGGTGGAAAAAAAATACAAACACAAATAGCTATAAAATTTTAAATGACACAGAAACGTATAGTAATTCCCCTTAATTTTTTCCATTGTTGTTTCAACGATCTTGTCAATCTGGTTCACACTGCACACTGCACAGTGCACAGGTTACATTATTTATATTTATATTATTATAATATTACCCACGACTAGGACTGGTTTTGAGCGTTTGTTTTTATGTTTATAACTTTGTATGGTTTATGGTTATAAATATTGTTATAATTTTTTCTCCAATATAAAATGAAATAAAATAAACTTTTTACCCACATCACATTGTCTACAATCTACAATAATCCAGTCTGAAGGGAAATTATAATTTAATTCATACTTCACATATACTTTTAAGACCAAACAGTATAAAGTGCAAAGTACAAAGTACATAAAATATAAACACAAAGCACAAGCTAAGGAAGTATAAAATATGAACTTGAATCTGGACGGTTTTTTTTTTGCCAAACCAAACTGAGCTGTTAAAACTTTGCATCCTAAAATCAATGCAAATGTTCAATGATTTTTTTGCACATAAATCCCAAGAAATTTGCAGTTTCAGGGTGTGTACAAATTAGTGAATTGGAAACACATGAACTTTTTTGTAATATCGTGCTTTGAGTACTAATACTGATACTTTGGAGTCTAGAGTCTAGAGTCTAGAGGCTTGAGATTTGAGATAATGAACGTGTCCGATTGATTGAATTATTTCAAATGGTATCCGGATAACTAATAATGAAATATAAAATACAATGTAATGATTTACAAATCACATCATCATAAGATTCAATACTCAATGCTCAATACTCAAAACTATGAGCCATGAACTATGAATTTATTTATTGGTGATTCTCAAATATGTAAAAAGTGTACATTACACATTATACCTACGAACCACAAGCAACCTTTATTTTTCACCATATTCCATATTCAAAGTTGAGAGTTCTATGTATAAGGTGTAAGGTGTTTGGAGTTTGGAAGAGCCAAATATAATTTAAATTGCCTATGATTTGTGATCGCGTATTTTCAATTCTCAATTATTCTCACATACACGAAGAGGCGAGTTCTGTGCACAATAAAAGTCATCCTACCATAATATAAAAGATAATATATTAATAATGGGAAAGAGCTCAAAACTCCAAACTCAAGTTGAGAACAGAGGGAACAAGTTTCAGATCATGTCATGTACAATAAATTCGTACTCAATTAGCTTGCCTCTTGGCTCTCGGCTCTGCACATGTACTTGTATTTTATATTTTATATCAGTACAAACTGTTGACTATGTATTATGTACTCTGGCTACAATGTACTTGGAAAGAAAAAAATTGAGGTGTGGATGGATTTGACAATAATAATAATAATAATTATTATTATGTATCCATAATCCATAAACCATTCCATAGCAAGTATTACTATTATTTTTATTATTATACACACTCATATTTGTACATGAGTCATGTTAAGTATTCTTCGTTGGACGATATAAAATACAACCAGTCTCATTATAAATTATACAATACATTTTACATTTAATGTTCAAGTTGATCAGCGTCAAAATATCAACTAGAGACTAGAGAGGAACGGACAGGAGGAGCAAAGGACTATGAAAACGTGCAAAATATTATGTACAAAGTACAAAGTGTAAAATGTATCTCTAACCTTTTCAAATTCAATATCCTCAATCTTCAACCCTCATAACAGCCATCCAATAATAATAATATTGATAGTGGTGCTTGGAATAAAACAATAAACTGTCAAGCAATACTTACACAGATCTTACACGTCAAGTCTCAGCATGACAAGCCTTCTACGGATATGAAATGTTGATGGTGCTTGTATGAAAACCTGTGTAACTAATACCTAAGCAACAATTGTGGGCTCTCTCTCTCTCTCTGACTTTGCATCATAATTAATAATGATGTGTATAATTAATAATCTAGTGTTTATGTTGTCGACTCAAGTCTCAAGACTCTAGACTCAAGACAACCTGCCAATTTTAATGTACAAATAGTGTCAAAAAAGCCCTGTGTAACGTATAACCGTATAAAATAACTGTTGGCAGTACAAAATACAACAGTCTAATGTCTACAAGGTGACATGTGATGTGTGATATTCATGGATTTAATATTTAATGGAGTGACTACAAACTACAAACTACACTCAATGTTCAATTTTCAACGCGTAATGCTCAATTCCATTCAAAACATGTATGAAATTGTATATTTTGCATTCTAAGTACCTATTATGCACTGGGTACTAGGAAACTCGTTCGAGGATGAATACTGAATACGATATACGTGGCATATTTAAAATTTAAATTTTCTTGCAAATTCCACCTCATTCCTCATTTCTCTTGGTTTCATGAGGAATAAGAGAGAAAAGAGAATAAATTTGTAGTTTGTAATTTCATACGACGAAGGAATAATTGTGGTGTGCGTATTGAGCATTGAGAATTGAAAACCGAGTATTGCGGATTGAGGATTGAGTATGCATTACACATGCATGATAGTAGATAGTACCCACAATTTTAACGTTAATTTTAATCGTTTGTAATGAAAGGATGAATGACTGTAATAACATACAGCGGTTGATTATGTCTAATATCTTATAGCTAACAACTAACAACTAATAGATATCAGCTGAACATTGGGCATGTCCGTGTATCGATTCACTTTGAAAATCTATCACACAATGGAACTTTCAAGTGAGCATCAAGCATCAAGTGCATATTAAGTACTAAATAATATTAAAAGTATTAGTGTAATAACTATTATCACCATTAAAATGTTGTTGGCGTGATTTACGTGATGATAAGTCAAATTTCCTTCATTAATCTACCAGCATACAAAAGTTATACTTTTAATCGCTAAAAACCCATTGGAATACAAACTACAAACTACAATGTTTTCTTGGATGGATCTTGTACAGAATTTATTTATTGAGCGTATATAAAACATTTACATTTTTTCTTCGGCATGTCTTTTTACTCTTTATTCTTTACTCTTTCCTCTTTACACATTCCATGAAAAAGTTGATAAACGTGCTTTTGAAAAATAATCCTTTCCTCTGTAGTAAAAATTCATGTACCTCTATTCTCTACATATAGTCTAGTTGATATGTGTGCGCCAAAGTGTAAGCTACACACAGCTAAATGATTTACACATTACACATTACTCTCTTTAGATTAGCCACGTTAAAATCATGTTGATCTGCCTCTCTATTTGCTTACGACGTCACATTTTCTTTTAATTTCCCCATCAACAGCCATCAAGTTCAATATCAACCTCAATCTAAATGTCAATGTCAAAATTAAAGAAATCCCCGAGATAAATTCCAGATGGACAATAAAAAAGTTGATTTGCATCCTCTGTATCTTGTATATTATATACAAATAATATTAAAACAGTCATCAATACCACATCAATATCAGTGTTGTCCATTGAATGATTTAATCTCACAATTAATAGCCCAAAAACTTTACATCAGGATTTAGTAATAAAAAAACAAACCTAACCGAGATACTTGCACAAAGAAAAATGTTTACGGATACTTACAACTTATAACTTATAACATAGAAGATATAAAGAGTTTTATTATTCAAATGTATGCGCAAATGAATAGAAAAAACAAAAAGAAAGCCACTGGCTCTGCCTGTGTCGCTATCATCTCATCATCTCATCATCCATTGAATTTTGAATATCGAACCACAGAATTTTTTACAGTATCCGCAGACACATAATAGTTTTCATTACGTGAAAAAATATTGTAACTCTTCCATCTTTATGTACGTGAAGGGAAGAGTGTATTGCAAAGAGAGAAGAGAAAAAGTGGCGGCAAAACTACTCAGCTCTTTTCGCTTTGGCAAGAACCATTTCATGATCAAATAATTGGTTGTATCAAGTATTGATTATTGAGTGCTGAGTGCTGAGTATTGAAGGAAATTGACGTAAGTAATGATATGCACTTTCCTGACTTCTCTTGAGACTTGAGACCAAACAAAAGTATTTAACACGCCTATAAATGGTGAAAATGATCAGCGAACCAAGATGTTTATACGTGTTTCATTTACATTGTACATTTAAGAAAAGAAAAGAAAAGCAAAGAGAGAGACAAGTTATTAAATCTCCCAAGCTTCGTCATTCCTTTGATTACAAAAAAGGCAACTCAAAACTCAACCCTTACACATCTGCATTCTCCATTCTATATGAATGTTTAATGAATACTTTACCGTAAAGTCTTTACGTATTGATAAATATGTGACGTAACTATGAAGGAACTCGTGAAAAAACAGGCATATCAATTATCAACTGTTCAACTCGTGGTAAGTCTACATTTTGGTACACTCAGACATGGCACCGATGAGTAAATTGTAAATAGTAGATACGTGAATCTAGAATCGACAGTCTACGGACAGAGTGCAAAAGATTCAATAAAGTGTACATTAATACCTTAACGCTTGTGCATGTGACTCTACTTGTCTTGACGGGATCGAACAAATTGAAGTACATCCTTTCTCTCTCTCTCTGCTTTCATCTCTCGATTTTTAACTCAACCAAAAGTTAACCAGTCTAGAATCTACACTCTACAGTGCAGAGTTAAGAGTCGAGAATAAAAACCTTAAACATGACTTGGTGGCAACCGTTCAAATCAAATCACCGCGAGAGAGAAGGATGAAAAAAAATAAACAACTGAGAAGACATGATTCAAAGAGGGAAGCAGGAAAAAAACAAGTGAAGATTTCAATGTCAACAAATGTTGAAGCATTTTAGTTTTGAGTATCTAGTATCTATATTGAAGATTGAATAGACATGGTATATTATAGCATGGTCTGCTTTGCTATGATTTGCTTTGGTATGGAATGGAGTGGTATGGTATGGCATGAAGAATGAAGATAAAGACGGAGGGAATAAAATAAAAAAGAATCAGAATCAGAAGGAGCGAGAGACAGGCTGAAGCAGAGAGAGACCACAAAGCGACTGGATTCCAACTAATTTTTTTTTCAGCCTGTATTTCTCTTGATCATGTAATCGCTGGAATCAACTTGCCTCCAGCCTTTCATTTACAATTATTATTATTAATCCTAACCATTCCATTGTAGAGATATGCAGATAGATAAAAAACGATGGATAGATGGATAGATAGATATCCTCTGGCTTTGAGTGGTTTTCTCTCTTTAATTCTATAAAGCTGACAGCTCGGCTCGGCTCGTCGTCATCCTCGTTCATTGTTCATTGCATGTATAATGTATAACCTATATTGTATACATTGTATCGTATCTTGTAGTATTATTATTATTATTACAACTACTAGAATACATAAACATTTCCTACATATATGGACACATTAACACGATACAGCGGATGAAAAAAAGAAGAAGAAGAAGGAGAAGGAAGATTTCCATGCCGAGACACAGAGAGAGAAGAGAGGCAAAGGTAAAAAGGTAAAAGGATATTGACTGCTTTGGGCAACCGTCTGTGTTCTGTGTTCAGCATATATTATTACATTATGCTGATGATTATAGCTTGCTCTCAGCAGTTACATACACAATACATAATACAAATGGTCATGAACTTGCATATACAATATAAAATATAAAATATAAATATAAATATAAATATACAATATACAACACAAAACACAATAGAATACCTAATGCATAAATTGTTCTGCATTTTATTCTATTTATCATAAAGGGTGTTATTATTGGAATTTGGAATGCCTCAACGATGCGAGAGTTATGAGATTTAAATTTTTTGAGTCCTTATTCTAATTCTTCCAAGTTCAGAGTAGTTCATACTTTTTGTTTTGAAGTCTGGAAATTGGAAATTTTTTAAAATTTTCCAAAAAAGTCCTCACTATGGATTTTGGATTTTTTATTTTGGGTGGGGGGATGTTTGAAGTTTTTAAACGAACCCATTTTTCATTTTTTAACTACATAATACTTAAAATATAGAGCTACTTTAATTTTTTATCACTAACTCGATTCAAGTTTGAAAACTTTTAAAAGCTTCGTCAATTGCACAATCGAGAATCGACAATTGAGAAGTGAGGTTTTATAAAATTTCCAAAACCACAAAATAACTAATTTTGTTATGTAGAATCAGAATATTACAAATATTACAATGAAAATTTCAAGTCTGGTAACTTGTAACTGGCAACTCTCAGGATATGTATATGCGTTTCTCCCACAAATATTATCTCGTGTATACATAACTACTACATACATGTATTTGTACAAATTTCTGTAGCATACTTTATACTTTGTACAGGCACTCAACGTTCAACTCAAAACCCCAAGTCTAACCGCAATGAGACTAAAACTATGCCTACACTCTGCATAAATTTAAGAGAATAATACGTGAAGAATGCACTACATAATAATAATAATAATGATGATGATGATGATAATAGTAATAGTAATAATAATAAGTACTTCACATTAGACATTAGGTAGGCAATCTTATGATGTTATGTTATTGTTATGTTGTGTACTGTTTTGTTCTGTTCGGTACATACTACATACTCTGCGCTCTTCATACAGATGAATAAAATGAGGAGGAGGCCAAAGAGAGATGAGTACATGAAGATCACTTGGCCGTTTTGACATCTTCTACAAATGATGATTATCAGGTTTCAAATAATAATCAGACAATAGAATGGGCAATGGGATCCTCATCCTATATCCAACATCCTACCATGCCGTGCCGTGCCGTGCAAGAGCTTATCACATGTGTACTAATATATTTATATGTACCCAAATTCATGCATAACAGATAACAGCTACATAAACATATTATACACATCCAAATCGGAATCCAACGAAGCACGCAAACATTAGGGTAAAGAGATGGACAGACAGGCTTTTCTCGCCTATTCAACCACTCTCATCCATCATTATTACCAGCAACCAACAACCAACGACCAACTCGGGATGTGTCTATGTGCTTGTCTATGTTATCCACATGTACTCTGTGTATTTTTGTATGAGCATGGAGCATACGTGCATCTTTCAATTTCATATTCACATTCACACACAACATTCTCTTTAGTAGTGATACTGGCCCCGCATATAGATACAATAGATAGTTATGTATTATGTATCTTTCTGTCTGCTGTCTCTTGTGTACTGTGAAGCTCGTATCTATTATCCATTATGTATATTGATAATAATAATAACAAAATAAACGTGCATACGCATCCGTGAAGCATGTGTATCATCATTTCATCATTCCACCACCACCATCATCATCATCATAATAATCATCGTCATTATTATTATTATTATTACTATTTTATCTCCATGTAATAATCTGCCTATCTATGGACTGTATGTGGAGTACATAAATACAATAATTTTCTTCAAACATTATGCCTAGATGCTAGATGCATATTATGTAGTTTAGATAAGTATGTAAGTATACATGTAGATTGTAAATATTAATAACGTACAAGTTCCATCTTAGCAAACTCAGTTCAGTTCAGATCAGATCAACCCAGCTCAACTCCACTCAACTCAACTCAACTCAGCTTATCTCAGCTTGTTAGTCCACATCCACGTCCATGTACAATGTACATTGTACATGCGTGAAGCATTGTATTTTGTACAGCGTTTATCGGCCTCAAAAATACACACGTATACACACATATACAAGTAATATTAGGAGTCTGAGGCCTGAGATGCATCATCCAGACATAATAGATAATACATAATACACACAATAAATATCCTGAGAGAGAAATTTAAAGCGGGGAAATGAGAGTAACAATTTAGCCTAATAAATTAATTGTATGTAGCTCCTCTCTCTCCTCGCTATCTTTTGTATATGTATAGTATAGAGTACACATTGTACATGTATTTATTTGATATCTGTGAACAAACATAAACAATAAACAGGGTATACAAATATATACAGATATATATATAGAAATCTGCATAAAATGCATCAAGTACATAAAATAGATACACACACATGACTTCACATTGATATACTTTGTACACTGTACACTTTCCTCTCCATAATCCAACAGAATCTGCTTTGAACAATAACATTGAATCGAGATCAACTCAACTTCATTTGCATCATTGAAGCGGAACTAATGCCTCAACTGCGTGACCCTCCTCTCTCCTTGCGATTAGCGCGCCTCACTCTATCTCTATCTCTGCCTCTGTTTCTGTCTTTATGTCTCTCCCTTTATATGTTTCTCTCTCTCTCTTCGCCTTTTCCGTAAGCTCGTAAACAATACAGTTTAATGCGACTCAAACCGTCTGTGAGGTGAATACGGCAAGCTCTTCAATTTTCACCAAACTAACTAATACGAATATAATACGTGGACTGATATTACGATTATCATTATTATTCCCATTCCCATTCTCCTATACTATTATTCCCTCAACGTAATCATCATCGTCATGCATTTTGTACGTGTAATGTGTAGCATAAGAAGCATTTTATTCCTTTATTCCTTTCACATAAATCTATACCTCTACTTTCTATACTTTGTATACAATATATTTATTTATAAAGGACTCGAGACTCGACTCGACTTCACTCTCTCTAGCTCTCTGCTGGATACTGGAATGAGTCAGTGAAATGTGAAATGAAGCGCGGCCGATCTTCTCTTCATTACTTTGACTACTTGGATCTTGGATCGCGGATACAACTGCGTACTGCATAATAATGTGATATAAGTTATACATTATGCATGTACGGTGGATGTTGTATGTGTCTAACATTCTTATCATGCCACCATTTTTCACAATAAGGTTTAGCGACTAATAAACTGCACACGGAGAAAACAGACAACAGACAACGAGCGTATAATGTATAATGGAGACTGTATCATGTAATATTATTATTAGCGAAGCATACACACACGTCCAAAATGTACAAAAGACTGGTTCGTAGTTCTAGCTCCTGTTCCCGTGTGTCTCAAGTCTCAATAGTGTCTAGAATCTAGAATCTAGTATCTAGAGTCTAGTGTCTACAGTCTACTGTGTAGCGTGTTTTGTATACAAAGTAGAGAGAGAGAGAATATTATGGGAAATCCATCATGAAACGTATCTTTTCTGGCCGCACACGATTATACCATAAAACTATGTAACTATGGATGTACGCTGAAGGGTATCAAGTATGAACTATGAAGGAATAAACTAAACTAACTCAACTGCCTTCCCAGTTCATCTCCATCTCCATCTCCAAGTCTAAAATCTAAATCCGCAATTCATGCCAGAAAGAGAAAAGGACAGAGAGAGAAACAGAGAAGCAAAGTCAGCGAGCCGAAGCTGAATTTGAATGGTGAATGCTGAACGCTGAATGGTGTGACTACACACATTGTCATGATGGATTTTAGCAGCTTGGACCAGAGACCAGAATCAGAATCAGTACCAGAAACAGAAGAGACAACAAATAATACACGTATGTTTGTAGTTTGTATAAATGCATAGAATTTAAATGTGTACAGAGGTATCCATAATATAATATAGTATAATATAGATAGATACATTAAATTTAAGCTATATTATATGAAACGTGAGTGTGTGTGTTGTGCTATTATTACCATTGTTATCATTCTCATCATCTCATTGAAATTCTCATCTGTCTCTCTCTCTCTCTCCCTCTGTTCATTTTACTTTGAACAATGCAGGAATGAAATGTGCAGAAATTCATCCATACATGAAGGCACGAATGGATAATGGATAATGCATCTGTTTGTATTTTGTATACAATAATTATGAGTTGACACAAGACTGTATATTGTACATTGTATAGTGCACAGTGTACATGGAGATTTTGCATGTGTATGAATATAAATTTGAATCTTGTACTCGAGTTTACTCATTATTATTAATATTATTAGTATTATTATTAGTCGTTGTTTGTTATTTGTAGCTATGCGTATATTTTTATTATTATTTATCATTAGCTATTCTATTGTGTTGGATATTCTATATTCTGTACACTCTGTTCTGTACAAATATGACCACCTTGATTGCTAACGAGAATATTATTGTGTAGATCATGTACATTTACTTAGATATTAGATGTGCATTTGAAAATGTAGTATTTGTACACATGCATACATGTAATATTGAATACAAATTGGCTACTATATTATTATTATAAACTATAAACTATCACCTATCAACTATCAACTACCCAGTGTGCAGAGAAGAAGGTTGACTAAACAATCGTAAAGTTATTTTGTATTATTTCAAGTACGCGGTGTATATTACATATATTAGATATTCTTATTATTATTATCCTGTGGCTATTGTTAGTTATTAAGTGTTCTGTACACTGTGTACATAATAATATTGTAATGAATAGTGAATGTTTCACACATTACATGTTTTAAACATTACATTTATACATTTGTGGTAGACATGTAGATACCTATGCATTGTGTATGTGCGTAATGTGAAATGTGATAGCCGAGCACTTGAATCTTGAATACTAGAATCTAGAATAATGTAGAAGTTTGAAAATTTTCCACGTTGGTTATTCAATATTGGATAATGACACTGCATCTTTTGTCAACAGCTCGTTTTTATCAAGAACAGTGAACAGTGAACATTGAGAATTGAGGAGTTACTATAGAGTTTAGAGTATTGGGTATAGGCATGAACTATGCTGTGCACTTCTTTTTAGTTTCTAACTTGGTATCTTGTCGGGCGGTGTACAGTGTACATACTTTTTTTTGTCACTGACAAATTATTTTTAATGCTCAATTCTCAATTTCTTACGCTTATCGTTCTTGCAGTGACAAGCGACAAGAGACAAGACGTGTCCTTGATTCACGATTCTGGTTTCTCGAGTCTTGAGTCTTGAGTCTTGATACAAAATACAAAATACAAACGTGAAAAATATCATGTGCGTCTATTTCAATTATCATTGACACAATTGATTTTATATGTTTTTTATACAAAAAAAAACAACTTGTGGTCTACACTCTAAGTATATATTCTACATCAGTTCACAGAAGCACTGACTTGTGAGCATAATCAGAGTAATTTTTTTTTCTTCCTTAATTTGCAATTAAATATCAACTATCCCTTTCATGGGTTTCATGCCTATTGAATTGAATTATAAATTATACACCTAATATATATTTCCGTGGGATTTTTTCTGATTTGGTCAGTAGGGGGAATTAGCACGATTAAGAGTCAAGATTTTCCTGTACTAATGTAATTATGTATGACGATAAATAGAACTATTGGATAAGTAAGTTACAAAATAGGCAAAAAAAAAAAATACCTGTGGTACTGAGCTTGTAGAAAATTAAATTCCTCCTTGATTCGATCACATGATTCTCCCACGGTGAATTTAAAAGGTTGTCCTGGTTGCGGTCCAGGTCCCTGTAGAATGCAGAAAAAATTTAAAAATCATGATGAATCCAATTTTATTGACAACACAACAGTCACTATTTTATCACATTATGTACTATGTATTACGTATGACAATGGACTATGGGAGCTGTTTGCCACCCACAAACAAGTTAAAAAATATTATATTTTTGACTTCAAAAGACGTCCTGTTATCCTCTAGAGTCTAGAAATTCTGGGTTATTTATTATTTAATATAATAATTACATTTCATGTAATAATTTCATAAATTCACAAGCAAAAAGCTGAGAGCACTTTGTTTAGGAATTTCTGAAATTACAGCACATTAGACATTTGGCAGTTTATTACAGATGGTCAAAAAAAATGAACCGCACGGATAGAAACAATAGGAAAATAAACATTATAGTGCAGGACACTTTATGAAATGAACATACATGCTTATTTTGTGTCATATTTACTGTATGACCAGAGAACTTTATTGTCATGCCCATGTTTAACGTTTAACGCATATATCAAACAAAATACTACAGAAAGTATTACGACAACAATGATGAGAGAGAGCATGAAGAAACAGATAGAAACATTGACAATTCCATAGGAGTAGTAACGAACAACTTTTCTTTATAGAAAAAAAAGCTCTTGATATGATTTATATTGTTGCTTTGGATTTTGAATTTTAAAGTTTAAAGTAGCAGAAAGAGAAAAGTACCACACTGTTTAACATTTTACATTCTCAATTCTCATTCTGTCTGAATTTTTTCACCTTTTGACAAGACAAGAGTGCCATCATTATATAATAATATAAAATCATAATATAAACTTTGTATGAGAGAACGAGTTGTATAAAATATTTCATGTTATTTTCTTAATAAAGGACTTTTTATACTGACTGCAAGCACTTTAAACTACGATATTACGGCATACTGTATGTATCTGCTACAAAATAAAATACTTGCTCCTTCAAGAAGTTATTAGCTCCTACTTTTTAAATTCAGTTTTGGTTTCATTATTAAGCACAGCATTGGTAATTGGTATTAGTATTTGCTTGGCAGCTGGAAGTGGCATACCAACTAAATTCCATATCAGATCTTCTCATCTTTTCCTCCTGTTCATCTTCTTGTTTTCTCCTTGTTTGTTTCTTCTTGCTCTCCTTCAGAATAATAAATAATACGCACATACAAGATGCAAGTCTAATACTTTTCTATCTATATTACGTTTGTGTAGAATGTAGAATAGATGTTGCAGATCAACTTACTCTGAAAATCCTCTGGCATGTCTCCTTCAATCTTCAATCACATGCTCAAAAAGTAAGTTATTTTTCCTGTTACCACCTATTTACATTTTTTTAAATGCATGCGGATTTTGGAATTTGGACGAAATGCACAAAGTAATAGGAACATAGGAAATAGCAAACTATACAAACTACATTGTAAATAATAATAATAATTCTTAAAAAAGATCGACTACGACGTACATAGATAATAGATGTCAAGATCTACAAAAGATCAATGACAATAATATTTTTGTTTTTATCCTGTCTTGCTGTTGTTTGGAGGAGTATTTATTTGTATTTAATACGATTTTTTACTTCAAAATCCTGGATACACATTACACATGTATGTAAATTTGATAAATAATAATAGAAAAAACCGAAAAGAAATCTTACCGGATGTCTTGCTGCCGCTGCAGCCATGGTCATTGCATTAGCTGATGTGGGGTACATTTTACTTTACACACACCGAGCACATTTCCGCACTTCCACTAATTGAAGTGCAAGTGTTTATATCACACACACTTAATTTACTTGTACACTAATTTTCCGATGTATTTTATGGCTTCTTTGTCTTCTTCTTTGCTTGAGTATTGAATATGTTATGTAAACTGAAAGTATTTCAAATATCAGTACACGTGTTGAGTCAATAATAATACCGGGTTTTGTTTACTGTAAATATAATGGAAAATACCGGTTTCTGACTAACACTTTCTCTCTCAAACAACTTGATACACAAGTTGACCAAGTAAAGATATAAATATTTATGTAGAATTATTATTATGATTATTATTATACACTATTTCCGAAAAATTTCAAGCAAGCTTCTTCCAATTTATTCTGAAAAGATCTATTATTTTTGAAACAAGACTAAATATTATTATTAAAACTTGAAAAACACTCGTTGACACAAACACAAACACTATTCACTGCACAAATGTATTCAATTGATCCAAAAGTGTAAACTTTTTTAGAGTAAGAACTGTAATGTATAATTTGTAAATTATTATTATTATAAATTTGATGCTTGATCCGTTCACTTTTTTCACAAAGTATTAATTATTATTTCTAAATGTAAAACACTGATATCACTTTGTTGATTCGAAAAATCCAAATCCAATGTTGGTCTCCGATTTCCAATCCAAAAGATTATGTTAACTGCAAAAAATCAAAAACAAGTCAATTAGTGTTTATTATTACTAGTAAAATCACTTTTAAAACATATAATTTATGATCTATAATCTATGATAAACTTATAATTAATTATACAAACAAATTATCCAATTTCCAATTTCGTCAAATGTCGTTTACTAAATAATGCCCTAATTTGTGTCTCGCGCCATGGCTTAGCGCCAAGAAAGTAGCTCTACAAAAAAATTTTTTAGCAGTAGCATCAAAATTAATTACACTAAAAAAATCAGTTTGCTTATATTACTTTTGACTTGTGGATAAAAAATGTGTAATTTATAATTTGTTCGGTTCGGTCATGATCAGAATTCAGAAACATGTAACATGAATACTTCTTGTGTGTAACAACTAGAATAAGAATATTCTATTGTCATAAATAATGATAGACGAGTTGGTTCACCAAAATATTTAATTTTGAAGGCTATGCGTGTACTTGTATGTTTATAGTGTATAATATTATGTTATATGTGTACACATTTGGGCTGATGCTTTCGCGCAAAATGTGGAGTGTGGAAGAGAGAGATGAGGAAAAGTTTTCCAGAAATGGAGAAATGGAGCAAATTTGAAGCTCAAACCAAACCAGACCAGACCAGCACCAGAAAGAAAGGAACGAAAGAGAGAGTGAGTGGAAAAGGTCAAAACATTTCAAATCAATCTAGACATTTCACCTCAAATCCCACAGCTGGTGGTTGCAACCGAAGCCCGTTGACTCTCTGTCTGCTTTCTATTCCATATGATTCTATCTTTCTCTCTTCTCTTTTGTTTGTGGATGTGTGTGTGTATTCGTGTGTGTGTGTGTGTGTATGTGTAACCGTACACCGTCATGGTAAATGTCGACTGGATGCTACTAATGGTTTTTCCGCGAAAAGCAAAGTATCTATAGATGAGAAAGGAAGGAAAGGCAAACTGTTCACTGTTCACTTTTGCTCGTTTGTCGTGTGCGGTTGCCACTGGCAGTCGTCACTTTGGCTTTGGCTTTTGGTTTGACTTTCGGTTTTACTATGACTAGGAGCTGGGAGAAAAGAGCAAAGAGACATTGTCCTTGTCACCAACAAGACACTTCAGAACACTTTGGTACTTTCCACTTTCTACATTCTACACGTATCCTCTTTGTAAATATGTACAATGTATTGCGGATCATCCGTGTAAACAGAGAGAAAGCTGTGCATTGTGCATGTAATATAGGTACATTCTACACAATGTTAAACCCGAGGACGATTTTCCAGTTTCCAGCATAAATTCATGAGGTCTCAGTTTAGGTCTTGTCTTATATACAAATCTCAAATCTCCAATAAAATGATCAACTATAAACCTCTACTCGAGTTTTTTACGTGTTACTTCTTTCAACGCGATAGTTACACACGTAACCTTTTTTCAGGAGTTTGTGTTGCTTCCACCTTCATTTTATCACAGTAGCTTTTAACTTGCTGTTATTTCTTACGTCTTGTTCGTAACTACATTATCAAAATCTTGTACTTTTTTTTGAGTGTGAAATAAATTACAATTACAAATTACAAATACATGAATGCAATTTGATATTTGAGTTTTAATTTGACATTGTTTTGGGGTTTGGGTAAAAATATATACTTTTATTGCTATTATTATTACTAGTCAAGTATGAAGTATGACAAGTTGGCAAGTTGGCAAGGTCTAAGTGTGGTGAAGCGATTCCTCATTCCTCATTCAAAAAGTTAAGAATTATGAAGAACTTGAAACCAACGAAGACAAAAAGCCTTC
>JAQGBH010003539.1:0-19555 GCA_034698265.1 Sminthurinus aureus
GTAGTGACTAGAAAATTTTGAAGAGCTGTATGTATGACTGTAATTAAAGGATATTTTGGTCCACATTGTCCATTAATGTCGTCTTGAGTAATAGCCCACACCATCGATCCTCCAAAACCTTCATTTTGAATCCAATTCATCTTCTCTTGTAAAGATTGAGTATCTTCGTACCCAACCCATTCGTTACCACGAACCATGTATGGACATTTTACCACGTTGTCAAAAGTTCTAGTCCAACCTCCCCCATTAAGAAGAGAACAAATCTACAAAAAAAAAAAATATGTTAAACGTGTTTATTTGTTGCAAAAAACAGAATGCATAGACATAATATAAATATTTGTAGACTTTAAATAGATATGTTATAGGAAATCAAAACTGTAAATTATTTTTACCCTGGAATAAGTTAAAGCTCCACCATCGGGTAATTGTCTTGTAGCCTCCTGGTCAATTTGATCACCAGGTTTATTATTCACAGAATTTCGTAGGATAAATTCCTGACCATAAAATGGGACACCGACAATTAACTTGTATCTTGGACATCCCAAAGAATTCCACAGAAGAGTTCCGTCACGAGTATTCAACTTTGCATAACCCCCTTGATCTGTTGGCCGAGGGAAAAGGGGCGAATGGACATCAGCAAAGGTATCCCAAGCTCCTCTCATATCATAATCCATTAGATGGACGGCGTCGACGAGACTATACATTACAAATTCGTAAAATAGCATCAAATACGGTGTATACACCATATTAGCCACAGAAGTGAATATCATGTATTACACTTTACACTGTAATTCACAGATTCAAAAGTACCAAAAACGTTTTTGAATTTTGAATTTTCAACAATTTAAAAAAAACGAAGGTCCTTACTTGCACAAGTTCTGGACGTCATACCCGTTTTGTACATTTGATTCAACGACACTGACCGCCATAGAAATTTCCCAGTTTCGTCTAGCTTGATTGAAAGAATTCCTCAACTCTTGAATAAATGTAACAAAATTAGCCTTGTCAATGGGTCGTCCTCCAGACCAATCGACTCCCGGATACTCCCAGTCCATATCAGCTCCATCAAATGCATACGTGTTCATAAAGTCTGCAAAATGTTTCGTTGTGTTAAATCAATAAACAGAGATAACAGAGCACATGCAGTAAATAAAATTCACTTACCAACAATACTCCGAATAAACGTAGATCTTCTACTGGAAACTTCGGCCATTTGTGAGTACTTGCTACTTCCTTCAGCACCACCGCCAACCGCAATGAGCAACTTTACATTTGGATATCTTTGTTTTAGATTTAGAAATTCTCGAATTTTCTGCTTTGTTCCTTCATCCTGTGATAAGTAAAATTTTCAAACAATTGTTCCTTTGAAAATTCATTTTGCTCAGGATATTTTTAAAATTTTTCATATTTATTAAGAGACTTAATGAACGTACATTAGACTCCAGAAATTTAACTTTCCACGTAGACTCATCGAGTCCGATGAAACTGTAAATGACATGTGTACACTTGTCTCCGGGTATTTGCGAAATTGCATCTGACCACTGACCATAATAACAAACGATTCGGGCTTTCACTTGTCCACCTTGACAAAATTGACTAGACAGTAAAAATATGCAAAATGTCAAAAGACAAACGGTGACTTTTGTCACAAAAGACATATTTCTCTATTGCGTATTTTGTACAGTTTTTAAAAAAATACTCTATACTCCATACACTAGTAACTGGAAACTGAAAATATTAGTTCAAACGACGCTATTTATATTATAGTTCAGTCATCAGTCATGTTATGACACCGTCCGATTAAACCAAAATGATCATCATAGGCTACACTCTCGAGATTCGTATTTACTCTTCATGAACATTTTTTATTCGCTGTTCTTTATCTTTCATCGACATATATAAATTGCTAATTTTGTGTACAATGTACAATGTATACATATTACATGCAGGCAGAAAGGGATGGCTAAAATTCGCTGTAAACTCTATACTCTAAACAGCAGACGACGTATACCGCAAATAATGTCGTACGACATTTATCATGCAAATACATTTTGCAACTGCAATAATTCTACAGCCATATTTGTCCAAATTACAATATGAAACGTTCCCACTTGCCACACAAAAGAACCACAGTGCCAAATAACAAAAGAAGTCAGCCGAGCTAAAATGAACAATGTATCAAATAATATTATGTAAATATTCCTTGAAAATTATTTCCATCACAAGTTTCCTGTGAATTATGAATTATGAATATCCTGTCTGTTGTAAATAATAATAATTTGTTAAGGCTTAAAGCACATTAAATTTCGATACTCGTATAATGTATAAAGTACAAATCGATACAAAATCTAACGAGAAAAGTTTTTCACTAGTTTTTCAGTAGTTTATCCTGAATCTTGAATGTTGATTCATAAAAAAGCTACATCCATTTGAACGACATTCCTGACATTGAAATTTTCTTGCCAGTTTTAGATACTTGAAGAATGAAGAATATGACTATACCAAAAACAAAGATCTCAATGACTTTGAGCTTCATGTGTTTGCAATAGCTTTATATTTTATATTTTATATTTTATATGCAGCCAAGAATATTGACCGATTAATCATGGACTCTCTTTGGAGCTTGCACAGATTTTCCGTTCAGCAATTGTAACTCACCATTTGTGCATTAATTTTCAAATTTAAAAATTGTTTCCTTTGGTATAGTGACTGTAAAGGGTTGATAATTAGCATGTTTTGTTTATTCTGCACAAGGATAAAATCACTTAATTGTTCAAAAGTCAATACGTGTAACATTAGTATAGTCTACGATAAACAGTATAAACAGCGTAAACCGTAAACACATTATAGATTAAAATGAAATGGTATGGGTAAATGTACGTTGTACGTTGTGCATTGTACATGCTACATGCATTAAAATTTTTACCACATATACTGTACAACCGTTCTAAACATGAAAATCATTTACCAAATTACAGCAAAATAATTTCAAGCTCATAGCATAAATAATAAATATGTATAATAAAGCACAATATAAAGATAGAAGTATGCAAACTGGCACGTGCGTTATTATAATACATAATAATATTATAGCTTTTATAAAAAGCTGGATACATTCCAGAATTCAGAATATGAAGACCATAATATATTATACAACTGTTATAGTCTGCTTTGACATTTGACATGTCTCACATTTTGCTTCTGTACTCTGATCTACAATCTACATCCAACTCCATGAGTTATGTGTGTAGTTTGTAGTATGTAGTATATATATCAAGTGGTGTTTACAAAAAATATACCGTGATGATAACAAACGTCCTGTTATTTCTTATTCATAATCTGTTTGAACAGATTGTGTCAGATCTTATCAGTTCCCTTCTAGATTCGTAGTGATGCCTATATCCTATATATACCAAGAAAAAGGAAATATTTTACTCCACATTTTTCGTAATCTTCCAGGAAGCAGTGAACTTGTGAGATAGATTATCATAGGAATCAAAAGTCAACGTAATATTCTGTTTACATATTTTCAGTGTACACTGTACACTGTACATTGTAAATACTGTACATTTGGTCTAAGTATATTTAAATTCATGTGTATGAATTTTTTATCCATCATTTGCATGCATAATAGATAGATAACTCGCACAAGTATCCATAATGTAGATATGCATTGTGAATGGTGATATGTGATACGACAATTGACAATGTAAACTATATATATGTACGGTGTACGGCACACCGGCATAGAATACGGTACAGAATAGAGAACGCTAAGCAAACTCGGTGAATGACAGAATTGTACTGTTTTTGTTTTTTGTAAACATTCATCAAATATTGTATGGAACAATATTCTTTATTCTTTCTATTGCTGTTATTATGTATTATTGTTATATTTCATTTACTTTATATTTTGATGACGATTGGTGTTTGGTGTTGTGTTATATATTCAGGTATGGTATTTTATTATATGGTTTACTGGGACACTAAACCAACAAACCTAGAGAAAGAGTATGCAGTGTACATAATATTATGTGATGATGCAAAAACTCATCGCTCCATTTATAAATAAAACAAAAGCATTCAATTTTCAATATTTAATGTTACACATGTGCAGTAATCATCAACTTTGACACAAAATCTTACCGATACGCACAACTCACCTTAACTCCTTATTTATATTATATTATACGTTAACGTACGCATGCAGAATATTTATAAACATTTTATATTCAACGGAGTATTGAACTGCATAGTACACGCACCACCACTCCAGTTCAGTACAATAAAAACAGTCTCAAGTCTCAAAGGTATTGAGCATTGAAAATTGAAAAAATAGGCATCATATTATACACAAACTATGTATTTTTGATTTACCAGCTCATTTTATTTTGTGGAACTGTGGTACGGTAAAAGTTTGAACTGAACACTCAACGTATAGCTATTGATCTATCCTTGTATTACAAACTGTAAACTATATACTATAGACTATAGACCGCTGTCACAGTTATATATATATATATATATATATATATATATCTATCGTTAATCGTTACTCTTCACTGTTACCCTTAAAGTGTCAGCTCATTCAGTATTTAGTATTTCATAAACTGTGTCGTCTATATATTATATATATATTATATATACATTGTACATTGTACACTATACAAAGGTTCTCGTGAAAACAAAATCATTCCAGTAGTTTAGTCTGTAACATCAAAGTACTTAGTGCTTGATGTTTGGTGTTTCTTGAGCTCTTGCTCATTACTTATTACTTAGTATTTAAAATGATCATGAAATTTTTAAAACCAAACTTAAAGTCTTTAATAGTTCTAAAGTCTAAAATCTAAAATTTAAAGTGCTCACTGTAGCTCACTCTGAGGTAGGAAATCGATAGTGATAATTGACACACACAGTGTAAAGTTCCAAGTGTATTTAAGAGCATCATTTTCATATCCTTTTCAAGTTTCGGATTGAGTAATCAATTTGACCATTCATTCTCAGTCATCGGATTGTTATACAAACAGATAAAATTTCTATTTACTTTGTACTCTGTATTCTCTTTGCTCTACTTGAATCGTACGACTAACTCCTTTCTTCTTTGAGATTTAAGATAGTTGAATGTAATATGATGATTCTAGTTCATAGGAATGACGTAACAGTGCATAGTGTTTAGTACATCTGATACGACTTTGTGTTTTACTGTCATTTGCTGTGAATGCAACGTCAATACCTTTCGGTGGGTTCTACTTCTCTACTTCTTTATACACACCTCACTACAACTTCTACTTAACTCATCCAATCAAAACAAATATTTATCGATTTTCAGCTCCAGATCATTCCAGATCTCATTCAGCGTCTCTTAAACTTTATTCATGAAGATTTAGATTTTAGAAGGATACAACTGTTTATCTTGTGTCTTGCGTGTTATGTTGCTGCTGTGAGTGTAAAGTGTGAAGGGTGAACCTCCTACGCATCGACAATATTAATCAATCTACACCACAAGTGGCAAGTGGTTTTCATCTGGAATTTTTTAGCACTAATAATATTCTAAATACCTACTTGAAAGATGAGTGAAAGTGCTCCAGTGATAGTAAGTCCAAAATTAGACTGGGGAGATGGTAAAGGCTACCAAATTTGGTACATTTGTAGTATGTGCTTGAGAGCCTACCAAGAAGAAAACAAACTGAAAGAACACAAATTGAAAGTTCATTTTCCCAGACTTCGGATGAGGGAAAAAAGCAAGAGAAAAAAGTCTGCGCAGAAAAAAGTTGAACAAGAAACAACTGTGAATTCTTCGTCTGCTCCTACCACTAATACTACTCCTACCACTAATACTACTCCTAGTGTTGGTAATGGCATCATTTCTAAAAAACAAACAAAAACTTTAATATTAATCTAGAATTTTGCAATAAAAAATATCTGATATCTAGCGTCTAGAATCCAGAGAAATTACAAGACGGTGTAATTATACTTGGATTCCCGATAATAATTGTATGTTTATACCATTGCAGAACAAGTTAAGACATCCGTCCTCTTGAATAATACTCGGGATATGAATCGGGAAGATGATGAAAAGAACTGTTCCCTTAATATTACAGATGATTGTGCAAGTCCAAGAACCAGAAGTCATGAGAGACCGAAAATATACGATACTGGACTTTCTCAAACTGTGCACTTCTGCTCTCATTGCCCAAAGTACTTTTATCGACGTTATGAACTCAAGTTACACTTGTCAAAGGTGAACTTGAACCCTCTATAGAATAGTAAGTTTTTATAAAAAAAACACTTGTCAAAGGTTAGACCCTTCAAAATGGATGAAACAGGTCAGTAAATTCTGGACAAGACTTGGGTGACACAACTACGCTGAATCTCGTTAGTGAGTTCATTGTATGGAATATGGACTGATTCACATATCAATAATATTAGTTATTGACACCGCTACATAAAATGTTGTACATCTACACGTTCGTGTGTTCAATTTGTTCTCAAAAGTGCTGTCAATTATCACTCTTTGAAGTAAACCATAAAAGTTAAAACCACATGCAAAACTAATTAATATAAAAAATACTGGTGCATGATTTTTATTGATAAAGTGATTAAAATTTTGTGTGTAAAAACAAATATATATTATAGTTTTTTATACTTAAAAAACGTTCTTATTCACAATTCAGGATGTCAAACAATAAGTAAACAAAGCAAAATAAAAGACTACATAGAGAAGGACAAGCATAATATTCATGTTTATTATCAGCTCATTTTCGCATATTTTCAATACAAAACTTTTTATTTAAGTTTTTACGGCGAGTAAACAAAGCATCTAATGGGTAGGAATTATTCTTGCATTGTCAAACTATATAGGGATTTTTTATAATGACTATTCTTATCAGAAAATTTTAGGATTATCAGTACATGCATGAAATTAAATTTCATGGACATGATGCGACTCTCATAATATTTATAAATTTGGGGATGACACAAAAAATACGTGGAAGTTGAAAGTCCATAGTTCTATAGTTCTAGATTCTAGATTATGTTGCCGTGATTTCAAATTCATATTGCCAATTGCACTCCTGTTTTTCTCACTAATAATAAATGGAACTGAAATGGAAATAGGAAGGAAGGGAAATCTTTAGTCTTTGGCATCTAACTCCATTGTAATATTTTAAACTCGACAGTTCACAGTAAAACCCAAAGTGTAGAGTGTAGAGCATGTTACACTAACTGGTAAATAGATATATTTCAGAGAGAAAAACATTCATTCTTTCCAAGAAGTCGAATAGTAAGTCATAGGTTTGTTACATGTTACATGTACAATAATAATATTACGTAGTGTCGACTATTCTTTATTCTATATATGCGATAAGCTAGAAGTATACTGTGTGTATTAAAATGTGTGTTGTGTGTAGTGTGTAGTGTGTAGTGTACATTGTACATGTTAAGGTGATAGAAAAAACCGGCATAGTCATAAGAGTCGTGTACGTATTATTTATACACGATTTTGGTTCAGATTTTCCTCGTTTACTTTGCTCAGTCTCAATCTTCACTTCAAAGTTTGTGGACTACTCACAGTTTTGTTCATACTTCATACTATAGTGACTAGTGTGCGTTTCCTGTAGTTCTTTTTATTAGCTTTTTTTATTCCTTTGAACTAAAGTACTCAAGACAAGGTAAGAAAGACACCGACAATAAAATTATCAGAGTACATAAAATATTAATTATCACATTTTGAAAAAAATAAATAAAAGCTCAAATATACTTACGTGCTAAAAATTACCAGAACGTTTAATTTCATCAGTAAAATAATAATTTACAGGAACCAGGATGGTTGCTGCGGTTGCTGTAGACCCTGCATTTGAAGGTGCTGGACAAAAGGCCGGTATAGAAGTCTGGAGAATTGAGGTACAGCTAATTAAATACTTGTCTTGTTCAGCCACAATGTTGAATATAACTGAATAAATTTTTGCAAATGCATTAAAAATTTGGCAGATTTTTTGTGCACTTAGTATTCAGAGTATTGTGTAAACTGCAGCGCGTCAAGCTCTTTCAGAATATATATATGCTTCATAATTAATAATTCATCAAATACAACATGTAGGAAAACACAAAGTAAATAATTATTATCATATTGTAGTCTGTTATTTGTAGTGTACTGTATACTATGGAATTTTCTTGAAGTTGAAGCCATGTCAATTGAAAATTCAAATGGTGCATAATATCTTACACAACCAAATTCTGAGTCATTCAGGTTCATGTGTACTTGTGCATTTTAAAGACTTGTCTTTTGTGCACTGTGTACGGTGTACTACAGTACGCATGAAATCATGAGCTGTCAATTGAATCCTGTACAATCAAGTAGACCTTGAGGCTTAAAATAAAAGAAGTAATGGTTTACTAAACCCAAACAGACCACACGAGCGAGCAACTATAACATAACATAATAATATAGTATATCATTCATGCAGGATGCATGTTGTAGACAAAATAGAGTCATTAGTGACAAAGAAAACACAAGAGGGAAGAAACGAGTAACTTGGTAACTTGAGGAGTATTATTATTCGTATTATTATTCCAAAATTCACCGTATGAAACTATTGAATGTCAAGATTCAAGTTCAAAGGCAATTGAGCTTTAAGCTTGGATATTTTATAACTTGCACCTTATAACTGTTTATTTAAGTATGAAAGTATATTCGCTGCATTATGACTTAATTTCTTCCCCGTACTATGAATTATGAAGTTATTATTTTTCTCCATTTAAATTCATATTTTCCTTACTCTATACCTTTTGAATCGCCTTTTCCTTGTACCAAGCATGAAAGCACATGTGCAATGTACAATGTACACGTAGATAGTAAAGAGAACGTGTAAAAAATAAGTAAGAGTTATTTGCCCTCTTTTCTGGAAGCAAAGTAAATTAATGTAATGTAATTTAAAACATGTATATAAATATTTTGAACCTGTTTGATATCACAATATGGATGATGGATAAATTACGCAATGATTAATTAGCAGTAAAAGTGTGTGCGCGCACTGCACACTGCATAAAAGTGACGAGATTATATTTCTTATCGGCCAAAAATTCTAAATTCTAAGTACTTGGTTATTTTTATCATCACGGTATAGCACATTTTATGTAGCATTTATTATACTGAAAATACCTCTATGTACAAAAACACATGAAACCTTATACACATAACACATAATACTATGTACTGTTTACATTGTACATGTATTTATGTATGGTAATGTATCCGGTGTACATTGTACATTATACATGGACCTAATAATAGACACTTGCTCTTTGCTGTCTCACAATAAATCTTCTCTGTTGATGGAATTTGTTACAGTAAAAAGGATTTTGCTCCCTGTGTAATCAATGGAAGGAGAGGAAGAAAAAAATTAATTAGAAACTTTTCTTTTGTGAAACTTGGTTGTAAGTTGTATTAATAAGTCATGAGTCCGTTTAAGTAACTGCTGGATGCTGGATGAGTCATGTTTTGTACTTGTATCTTTTGCAAAAGTTCATGAAATACAGGATACAGGATATTGGAAATCATTATAAAAATAACTCTGGCAGTTTAGTAGGCAAAGAAAACTGTTATTTTGAACATGTTAAAATATGTTGAATCACATAGAAAACGGGAATATTATGTAACTGTCCCACGTGCATATAGACCGTAGATCGTAGACTACCAGTACCATTCATCATTATGTGTTTTGTTTTTATAGTTTCCTTTTCTAATCCAAACTTGAAAGTTTGACAGCTTTTTATGATCACTCATGTTTTTCTAATTCCCATGTACACATGTTTTCTTTGCAGAATTTTGCTCCCGTAAAGCTGCCGAGAAATGAATATGGAAAATTTCACATGGGAGACTCATACATTATTTTAAATGTAAGTTATGCCATTTATCACTTATTTCATTACGGAATTTGAAGAGACAGAGTCAAACGTTTCAGAGACAACAGATATCAGATATTAATCAGTTTTGAATTTTGAATACGACTATACAGACTTTATCCTATATAAATGTTAATTTTATTTGCATTAAAAGTACATTTAAACGAGAAACACGAGACATTTTTGACTAATTAGCTCGTCTGACGTTTGGTCTCTGTGCTCTGTGCAATACCCCTGGGGTACTATTTGAAGCTTTGGTATGTACATAATGCTTAAGTAAATAGCATGGGGCACTATTTGCAGGTGGGGTGTTATTTGGGGAAATACGGTATGCTTTTTATTTCCTGGGGGAACACTTTCTCCCAAGATAATTTCCCGTAGCCGTAACCCACTGGATTTAGTAGGCGTGCTCAACTTAATCAATAAAATCTTGAAACGACTCATAAAAAATTAAGGATAAAAATAGATTTCAACAGAATCTTTGTACAATGACTCTATGACTCTAGACTCTAGACTCTACTGAAAGGCTAAATTTTACAATTAATGACTCTATGGATCGTAAAATTCCTCGAAATTCATGAGCTGTTTGCAAATTTTCTTTTTCACTAAAGTCTAAAGTTTGAGCTTAACATGAATTTTAAACAAGTAGAGTCTAGAGTCTAGAGTCTACAATAATATAAAGAACATAGGATTGTAAATTCTAATTTATTACACACAAAAGGGCTTCTCTTAAACGTAAACCATTATTTTAAAACTGACAATTATTGACAATGGACAGTAGAACTAAAATCTAAAATAAAGCATAAAGCAGACTTGCACACGAATTCAAAATGAAACCTTTCTTTCTATTGTAAAATAAATTTAAAAAAAAAAATCCCGTACTGTGGCATGGCAGAGAAAACAAAAACTTTAGACATTACAACTGTATTTACAGCTCATAGCTCAAAGTAATAAATCCACTGATGAGGGATTTTTCATATTTCAGTTTGTTCTTTTTGACTTTGACTCTGTTTCTGACTTCAAATGAACCTGTTGATATTCGTTGTCTTCATCCTTATTCCTTATGCAACTATACGTAATATATTACAATGTTTAATGAACTTTTTTCTTGATGACTAACTTTTTTCTTGTTTTGTGGTTTGTGGTGCTGACAGACAAAGGAACGAAATGGAGTTCTCTCATGGGATATTCACTTTTGGTTGGGACGCGATACAAGCCAAGTAAGTTTTTAGCAATTCTGCTGCTAATAATTTTAAAGCTGTTTTAATTTTTAAATGCGTACGCATATTTTATGAAAATCTGTAAAGATGAATACCTACAGTCTACAGTACAGTCTACAGTAGATGAAAAGGCAAGGATTTGCAAAAACTTTGCAGTTTTTTTTACATGCGAGATTTGAGATTTGAGACAATGTGATTTCTATTATACGAGTGATTATGCAGAATGCAGACGGATTTTCAAATGTATGTTGTATATCCCATATCCGTGTATTGACACCACACACGTGAAGGGTAAAAAAAATTTGCTAGCAACAAGACATTCTAAAAACATTCTTTCTGTATTCCCAATCCACAATCCACAATCCATTAGTGTTGTGCACTCGCACTCAACAAGAAATCTACAAACTACATGTACCTACTTGTTATGAGACGTGAGTACATTTTTATGAATCCGGGCTTTGAATTTTGAAAGACATGTTGAATGTACTTATATTGTACATAGAGCTAAAAAATATCTAGAGTTTATTTTTTCCTTTCGAGAGTAAACTGCTGTGACTTATTAGAACTCTCACTCACTCACGTATTCTACTGGAAAGTCTTTTTGCTCCTCTTTCCCTTTCTGCAGATCTCTGGTATAAAAATAGATTTAAAATACATGTACATAATATGGTAGAGAATAGATATGTTCCACGTGTATGAAAATATATTTGAAATTGTATTCCAAAATGTATTCAATGCATGCATATAGGAATAGGTTTTGGTTTAGGTGTAATAGTTTTCCTCTTTTATTTCCTCTCCCTCGCATTACATTGACTGCTAGTTCAATGTTCAATGTGTCTGATTCACGATTTCACACACATTATTATAGATGGAGAAAACTCTACCTTGTAAAATGCAAAAGAAAAATGTAGTGTACCATATAAATAATGTATGTACCTACACCTATCTGTATTTTCGATTTCAAGTCGACGAGTTCTTCTCTGCACATAAAATTATTCAGAAGAAAAGAGAGAATAGAGAGGATGGAGGATGGAGGAGGGCAAAATAAATTACACCGGTAACCGTGAACCGGTAAAGTAAACAGTAGCTAAATGAATTTACATGTACCTATCTCCTATCTATAAAGTGATGTCCTACGTTTTTAGATTCTAGACTTCTATCTTTTCTACTAATCTACATATCTACATTTTCATCTCATGAGCATATGTATAAATCTAGACACATGTCTGAGCTGTGAGATGTGAGTATTTGAATGGATGCTTTCCTTGATTATTTCAACTCTCTCAGGTCCTCTTTCTCCGTATATCGTATATCGCATTTCCATGTTCCATGTTTCATGTTCCATATGGTGTGTTTTAATCCATGTGTTTTTTAGTTTCATTTTCCCTTTCATTTTAAAACCACCTCCGTTGAACATGTAATGCCTAAATAAATGTCATAGACAATGAGTTTTCATTATATTTTCTTCCTAGGAATATTTTCACACATCATGCTGCCATAATCACATGCAATTTAATGTATAAATTATAAGTGTATAGCGTATATGCAAATGTACGAATAGGAAATGGGATTGTGAGTAGTTCTGCAATTTCCTGTGCTATTCTCTATTCTTAATAGATGTAAAAATGAACTGCGTAAAATGTATACGTGATCCATCCTACTTACATTTTACATTCATAAAAACATTGCTCTTTTTCATCTGTACAAAATTCAAAACATGTATTTTTGCAAGCAGAGCAGAGGGACTAATCGAGAGTCGAGATGTGTTTCTGCTCCCTGTACTCAAAGCATCTGACGTTTTCTCAAACATTGAGAATTGAAATGGCTATATGTTATTATTTTTAAGGAAAAATAAAATAAACTTTGAATTTTGTACAGGGCATTTGAAATTTGAAATCTCATCTGGATTCTGTATATTTTATTTTATTTAATATCTTGACAGATATTTTTTTACCATTCACAATTCACAATCCAAAACTTCCAACTGTCAACACTCAACACAAAGTAGAAGCACGTACAATAAACAGAATATCAAATATCATATTATGAAAGGGGTGTCATAAAACGGAATAAATAGATAACAGTCGGCCTTCTCTTCTTTCTTTGTGAAGTGTCAAATCGTCTATAGCGTAGCATGTCCCCATGTTACAACTTCACAACTTCATGGCTATTTTAAAATATGTTGATTGAAATAACACTGTTTTTCTAGTAGTACTGATATTTTCACTAAACGTCAAGCGTATTATGTTCACTGCCTCAATGTCGGGGCTGTCACTATTAGGCTTTTCTATTTTCTACGTCTTACACGGGTTTCTGATGATGTTTGGTATTTGGCGATTCATCTTTTCAAGTTTTCTACTTTTTTATGGAATACAAATGTATGTACATAGTTATTTTGCATGGTATCGAGTATCGAGAGTACATGAATATTTTATTTATTTATTTATGCATATTATTTCATTGATTTCAGGATGAGAAAGGAACCGCTGCAATTAAGGTAAAACTATTTACTTTGCTTTACGCATTACGCATTACACATGCTAACGTTTACGAACAAACATAAGTAATAAAAGCTTGAACCAAACACATGTGTGAATAAAACTATGAAGCTTGACTTTGTTTGCTATGCTATGTATTCGTTTACTTATTGAAGTTAAAGTTACCTTTTTGTAATGTAAAATGTTCATAAAAACTTAAAGGCGGTGGAATTAGATGACATGCTTGGAGGTTTACCAGTTCAGTACAGAGAGACTCAAGAATATGAATCACCAGCTTTCCTATCTTGCTTCAACGGAGGTACGAGCAATCTTGTGTAGAATGTTGTGATACAATTATATTATGTTAGTTTGTGTTTTTTTTTAAATTAAAAAAACCAAGTGTAACCTGAAAAAATTTTGTGATTATTATCTACTACAGGAGTTCGATATGTCCCTGGAGGTGTTCAAAGTGGGTTCAAGCATTATAATCCAGACGATGCGCCTAATCGTCTTTTTCAAGTCAAAGGCAAAAGAAATATTCGTGTTAGGGAGGTATGCAAAATCATCTTCATATCCTTAATAAAATTTAAAATTATAGGTGTGACAATCTCATGCAATCAAAAGTAATTTCCTTACCGTTGCTTTATCATAACGTTATTTTTCGTCGATAGGTTGAGGCTAGTGTAAAATCCATGAATAAGGGAGATTGCTACATTTTGGACACTCCTAAAAAAATCTACGTATATGTTGGTCGCTTCAGTAAACGGACTGAGAGACTCAAAGCAATTCAGGCTGCAAATCAGATCCGGGACCAAGATCATGGTGGAAAAATTAAGATTACGATGATTGAACCAAATAGTCCGGATGATCAGGTTGCTGAATATTTTAAAGCTTTGGGAGGTGGTTCTCGAGCTGATATGGCAGACGCCGCCGATGATGATGATGAATATGAAAAAAATTTCAAGAGTACGATAACACTATACCGCGTGAGTGATGCCACGGGATCAGTGAAAGCAGAGAAAGTTTCTGAACGTCCATTGAAAAGGGAAATGTTAAATTCTCAGGTTAATTTTTTGAATGAATTTGAAAATTGCCATGCATTATAATTTATAATATATTGTATACATAATGTCAATGAAAAATCTAAACTACCAAAAAGATTTTAAACTTTGTACTTTATGACTTCTTTGCAGGATTGTTTCATTCTAGATGCTGGAAAATCTGGAATTTACGTCTGGATAGGCAAAAAATGTACAAAACAAGAGAAAAATTCCTCTATGGCGATAGCTGAAGGATTCGTAAAGCAAAATGGCTACCCTGAATGGACAAGGGTAAGTTGGAACACTTTAAAATATAATAATATTACAGTAGAACTAGAAGAACGAGAAAGTTTCAAGCAATGATCTTCCTTTCTATCTTTACAACTTTTACTTCATACTTCATACACTTTTGACTTATCTCATAATTTTATCACTGATTTTCATCAGTGTAGCAAATCGATAGATAAGTTTTAAGTGGAACAAAAAATGTGTCTGACAAAATAACAAAATCATTCAACAGAAAAAAATCAACAGTAAATACGTAAAAATTGTACTTACAAGTAATACATAATCCATAACACACATCATATTCTATTTTTGTTCCAAAAATGTTCACACATGTCTTTCTTCTTCATGCTCTGTTAGTCTTGTTGGGGTGATGCTTCTAAATCCAAATGACAAAAGTAGAGCAATTCTCCCCGTAGTTTTTCAAGTGCTTCTTCCGTAAACTATGTAGTATAATGGAACAAGAAAATTACACGCAACCAAATTGATTAATAATTCAAAAGCTTACGATAATAATAGATAAAAAATTTAACAGCAGCTACTTTTAATTTGAAACAGAAAATGAACAAAACTGAAGTTTTGAAAAATTAAATGCACACAAACAGATTTACTGTTCACAGTATGAAAATTTTACCTTGTGAAATTTCAATAAAATTCGTTGAGAATTGTTCAAATAAATCAGTCCATGGTGAACCAGAACATCAGTTAAGGCCAAAATATTACTTTGGCTTGGTTGTATCTTGAACTCGTTTGGAGTTTCACATGTGAGCTCAAAAGTGATCAATCCTTAAAGAACCATCAAAACAAAATGTTACTGTCAAATATAAAACATGATTTTGCTATCCGAGCTAAGCTACAACAGTACAGAAAACTAACTTTTGCATGTATATAGTAAAACAAACACATCCAATACCTTTCAAATCTCTGAGTGTCGATTTAATCTTCATCTTTTCAATTTGAATCGGATCGGTAAATTTGTACAATTTTTTTGCATACATGGCTGAAACGGTTTTGTGTGGGATTCCCGTTAGAACCGAATCAAGTTTTTCTGGATAATCTTGAAATTGGATGGAAAAATGTTTCAATTGCTCTTCTTTTTCTTTCCCAAAATGAATAAAAGTATCCGAGAGCACCTCAGCAGTTGGATAGAGAAGAGTTAAATCCTCCACATTTGGATACAGTTTTTTGATGATGAGTTGAAAAATAGGTTGAGATTTAATGGATATTTTCAGTTTCCTCACTTGCGAGACAGTACTAGAACCAGCAGAGAATTGAAAAGCTTCATCGCGAATGCTGGTGAACAATTCTTTTGGATTATTCCACACCTCATCAAATGTGAGATGGACAGGAATATTTTTGAAATTCTCATTGGAAATATTTAACTCTTCCAGGGCTGGGAGTTTTACTGCCGTCCAGAGTATTGTACTCAAAATATCCTCTCGATCTGCACGTACGGATAATTTCTTCAGTTTTTTCATTTCAGAAGGAAGAAACCAACATTTTTCCTTCAAGCTCCTTTCATCAGCATGAAATTGCCAACCAAAAGTTGTCGAGTAAAACTGAAGATGAAGATCTTGAATTGTACCTTTGAGATGAGTCATGAGGCAACTAAAGGCAGTATCTGAGATGGTAGAATCCAAGAATGTTGACAACTTTTTGAGATTCCAAGTAGAAATCTTTGTAAAATGGCGTATAGCACTTGAATCCAAAGGAACAAATTCTCCTAGTTTCAAAATCTCCAATTTTCCCGTTAACATTGATTCCTGTTTTTCCGGAGATAACGTATGGAGATATTCAAACAATTTTGTAGGATAGTCTCGATCATCCACTTTTTCTAAATCTGTAATTTGAATACTATTGAGTGACGGACAAATACTAGCTATTTCTAATAGTACAGGAGGTGGAATTAGCCATTCCCCTGACATTCCAATTTTCTTGAGGGGAAGATATCTCTGTAGCTCCATTTTTTCGTCATCGCTTTTTCTACTTTCTTCTATAGACCGGTTACACTGTTGAGGTTCAGGTTTTATTCCCAAGATGTTGAGATGTAAATCTTCCAATTTTGGACATTTCTCATGAAGAAACACACAATATTCCAAAAAATCAATAGACTGTGGATTTGAATTAGAAGGAACAAAATCGTCGTTCATTGAAAGGTCTGGATTTGTCTGACCAATAGCCATGCTCAGTTTCTTCATGTATTTACCAAGTTTAGGTACAATTATATTTGTAGACAAATCCGGAATGTTTATCAAATTATATTTTTCATAGAAATCCTTTACTTCATCGCATGTAGATGATGAGTGCGAGTTGTCCCAGTTCATTTTTGGGAAGATTGAAAGTAAGGAATCAAATTTTGATTCAGGAGACATGGTAAAAATTGCTTTTCGATAGATGAATGGAGCAGACAATTCAGCCCATATTCGACAAACTAGACGGCAATTTTTCAAATCGGTGACGTTCAAATAGCTCAGAATCCGATTCATTATCTGTAATGAAATGAAAGAAATAATATTAAGCACATTACACATCTCATGCATAATAATTAGGTAATGATATATGTACACGTTCATTCAACTAAAAACTCAAGTCTAAATTACACATAAAAATTTAATGCTAAAAGTTAAGGTTAAAAGTGAAAGAAAAAAAACAAAATCGTTTACTGGTTTCATAAGAAGTGGCTCATCAGTTTGAGTTTTTCCTTCTTTCCCAGTACTTAATGTTGAATGTACCTAAAAATTAAAAAACATGTCATTATATAACGTGATTGGACAAATTATTGTCAATATTATAATAAATACACACGTAGTTTTTGCACTGAACATAAAATTTAATCCTGCATGGACTGCATGGATAGAAAGTAGAGAAAATAGTACCTCTGGATTTTTTCCTCCGTCTTTGCTTGTTTTAGGACCTTCCATATTTTTCTAAGGTTGCAGAAATTTGAAAGTGTGGTTTGTTTATTTTGTTGAATAACAAAAACTGAAAGAAAGCCAAATGCACTGAAAGACACGAGAGCAAATTTTAGGGACAAAGTTAATGGTCTGATAAACAGCAAACGGGATGTAAAAATATGAAGAATCGTAGAATCAAAAAGGTGCTCTTGTACACATGAACATCTACGGCCGTGTGAGCTTATGAAATCACTCCAGTCTGCAAGGACATGTATGACTCGCTGGTACTTAAACTAAAATACGACTTGCAAGTTCTCATAACTTGAATAAACTTCATGCTGGCAAAACAGAAAACAGTCGAACATAATTTCAGTATGCATAAAAGAATTAATGCCTCCATTATATTTTTAGCAGTTTATGGAATTCCTTTTACACTCTACACAATATTGAAATACATGTCTCAATTTGCTATATATTTACTTAATTACTGTGCATGTACATTTTTGCATAATATTATAATTTACAATTACAGATACAAAGAATTGTTGATGGAGGAGAGCCGAGTGCCTTCAAACAAATATTTTTGGTATGTCACTTGGAAGTAAAACGAATACAAAAAATAAACTGGCTAAATATATTATTTATATTATTTATAAATCATAAGCTCATGTCTTTTTATTTTATTTATTTAGACATGGAAAGAAGATGACTCATCACCACCCATTATCGGAAAAGTAAGTTTTCTTTTTGCATATAATCATTAAATTCATTTGCATAACTTACTAATACTTACACATCGTTTTCAAAATCTTGTCTAGTTACCTCAAAATGCATTGTACATTTTTCTCTCTCTTTACAATTTCCAATTGTTCTAGGTCTATACTTTAGAAAAAATTGCCGCAAGTAATTCCATCGTCGCCCCTGCCATTAGAAATGCCACAAAAGACCGAGA
This sequence comes from Sminthurinus aureus, assembly GCA_034698265.1. Classification (NCBI taxonomy): domain Eukaryota; kingdom Metazoa; phylum Arthropoda; class Collembola; order Symphypleona; family Katiannidae; genus Sminthurinus; species Sminthurinus aureus. The sequence goes on from JAQGBH010003539.1 coordinate 18,772, forward strand.
AACTCTTAGAAAGTACATGAAAAATGTTGGGTCTTCGGTTGGATTTTGTCCAGGTATTTAAGTACACAATGAAATATTCGAGTTTACTATGATCTTAAACTATATAATACATTATGAAATTAGTATTATTTATAAACATAAAATGATTAATAATATTTCTGCCCATTTTTGTATTCCCATTCTTTACTGTTCAACTTCATCAACTTAGATGATGGAAAAGGCAAAACTGAACTGTGGAGAATCGAGAACTTTGAGTTAGCTCCAGTTCCTGCCGACAAACATGGAATGTTTTTTGGTGTGTATCTATATTTATATTACGTCTATATCAAATTTAAATTAAATGTATAATAATATACAAACATTTTTTAATATTTATATGCATCAATACGTGACTTTATAATTGTGTGAAATTTACATACTGCATTCTGTACTAATAAATTGCCCAAATGAGATGCTCATTAGAATATGTGTTTACGTTTGTATTCAAGGTGGAGATTCGTATGTTATGAAGTACACGTACACAGTAGGTAGGCGAGAGCATCACATTGTTTACTTCTGGCAGGTACATTCCCAAATAACATAACGTGCATACCTAATATGTACTTTTTTCTTTTTCAAACCGAACAAAATGCAAAGGACAAGTCCGTATTTGGGCTAAATTGAGATGCTAGATGAGACCCATACCAAAAGATGCGTAAAAATGAGGAGAATTCAGTGGTGTAAATCATTAGTCCGAATTTCATGGGCCAGCCCGAAAATCGGGTTTTTTCGGTTTTCCCCGATT
>JAQGBH010003540.1:0-19549 GCA_034698265.1 Sminthurinus aureus
ATGATCCCGCGAAATCCATTCACCAAAATCAAACTCATCATCAGCCAAACGCCCAAAATCAGGCGAATCGATCGAATTGGAACTCCAGTCAATTCATTTTTCATCCGGTTTTCTTTTTGAATTTTGATTCCTGGAGGAATTTCTTGATCAGGTTGTTCCACCAAATGTCGAAAGAGCCACAATGCGAGTTCAGACAGTTTCTTCCAGATACTCGAAGTTTTTAAAGTTTCTTTTCTATTTATGACCAAATCAAGAATCAGGAGAACAGCGACGGTGATCACCATGGAAACGAGCAGTAGAATCCAAACTTCGTTTTGAAACGGCGTCGTGTAGATATGCAGAGTACTTTTTGTGTCGTGGACGCTGTCGCTGGTGACGAATTTGTAATTTTTGATTCCTGTAAAAATCCAGAATAGCTGAGAAGAAGAATGCCCAAAATGTTCAGTTTCAGGTACATCAATTGTTATTGCAACGACCAGTTTATCTGATGTCCAGTGTTTTTCACCACCTATCCCGTTGTGTTGTTTCCATGTGACATTCAGGACAACTGAACTAAGAAATTCTTGCAGAGTTGACGCCAAATCGACGGGGTTAACTCGATCAGCGGGAGTTTTGCACTGGAATCGAGATTTAATTGGCTTTGATCTTCCAGCTCCAGGGTTTTTATTTCTGTTGTTCCACATGACTGCGGAATAGCACAAAGTTTTTTCAGAGGCTCTTGGTTTTTGAGCTGAATTTTTGCACGGTGGTTCTGCTTCGAATTGATCATTTAAAATATTCCAGTGATTTACAAACCAGACGCTGGAAATTTTCAGTTCCATTTTGCTGGAGTTTTGTTGATATGCTGTTGAGTTTGATTTTGGTGTTGGTGTTGGAATTGTGACAGCCACAAAAGGAATTTGAGTATTTTCTATCCTTTGGAGAAAGTCTAGGAAAAAAGGTTGTGGGAAATTGGCTTGTTCTTGTTCTTGTTTTGGCTTTGTCTGATCATCAGGATTTTCCTTTTGTGAAACGACATTTCCTTGCTCCGAGATTTCCAAAAAAAGCATCGTAAATTTTGCTGATATTGATGAGTCCTGATATTGCGCGCATCTGCCCTGCTCAATAAAAGAGTAACAAAGTGCTCCACCTTCAGAGTACCATTTCATTTGCCACTGCGTGTTATAAATTTCATCGTATAACGTGTCATTTTCATTTTCATTTTGAATGCTCAGCGGCCAGTAAAACATGTTGATGAAACAACGAGAATATTTTGCTCGGGCTGCTGTGCTCATTCCGTCACTCAAATAATTTTCGTACTTCTCGTCTGAAACCTTTTCCCTATCTCTCAACAAAACCGGGATTAGAAAATTAACTGCATTTTGCTGTTGGTTTTGGATTTGGATTTTCGTCGAGCCGATTTGAGCTGCCAGTTGAATTTCGTTCGTCTTGTTTTCGTTCAAAATATTTCCAGCGAGATGAATCCAGCAGCCAATTTTTGCCACGTCATCCAGAACCGAAATTAAATCGATATTTGCGAGAGTCGTTCGTTCTATCGGAAACTCACGGGAAATTCCTCTGCCCATTTCTTCGGCGTTGGTCAAATTCAATGAATTTCTTAGCATTAAAAGAACAAAAATTATCACCAATCTCAGAGGAAAATAATATGCCGCCATTTTACAAGTCAAATTGGGAAGCAGAACAAAACCAATGCTTTTATTTGTTGAGATTTTAATTCTATTATTTACTTTTGCTTTATATTTTCAGATTTTCACTGTGCTGACGTGTCCGTTTTCGGTTTATTCCAATTGGTTTGCGATTTTACAAGTTTTGTACCATGAGTTGTTCAACGGAATCTCCATTACACAATGGAATTATTTTGTAGCAACGCTCTTTTAATTTAAATACCGATTATGTTTGAAAATATCCATGAAAAAGTACTTGTGCGACTTGTCGATTGGCGATGGTGCTTCAAATTTTACATGGAAAAAAATCGACATGGACATCGACATTGAGCTTAGAGCATTTGAAGAAGAAATGTAAAACTAAAATAAAAAAAGTTACACCCAATTTCCATTTTTAGGATTAAGGATTAAAGTTACACTACAAACACTACAAAAATCCGAAATCAATAGACATTTGTATGTTAAATTTTTAGTGTGAAAATTTATCATGGGTATTTAAATTCACGGAATTTGGGGATAAATCACACGCAATCTTAATGTCGCTGTTCAATGTTCAGTGTTGAAATCAATATACATTTTTAAAATTAGTAGATGGAAATTTCATGTAAAGAATTTTTACTGTTGTAGTCGTAAAACCATTAAGATTAAATGTAATGTCAATTTAATGCTCATGTGAAATAAAGAGCTCGATTTTCCATGAAACTAACCTCAAGACAAAACATATTTTGTATTGACAATTGACAAAGTACATGCCACATTGAGAATAAACTTGAAATTGTTCGCTTTTTCAACTATTGTACAATATACAAAAACTATTTTTTCTACTATTGCACGTTGCACGTGTCCATGTACTATTGAATATTGAACATCCCGTGCGACTTACTCATTTAGTGCTTAACTCACATTTGATGTTTGATGTTTGATGTTTGACGAAAAAATAAACAAGGGAAGCCAGTTGAAACAAAGAGAAGAAACAGGTTTTTGTTCTAATGGGACAAAAAATGGAGACGTGAAATGGCGTTTATTAAATGCTGCATCTGTCAAAAATTCTAGGTGCAAGGCCATTGAAATTCTACGTAGATAGTAGATAGAAAGCTCTCAAATCTGACTGCATAAATATTTAATCTGAAATGAGCATCATCGCTCTTTTGTCTTTTGTTTAGCATCTCTTTCAAATTATAATGCGCTCGTGTTAGATTATTTTAGACAGATATTACATATTTTTCCAGAGTCAAGTTGACTCGTGTTTTTACTTGTATTTTGCACGATGGCGTTTGCCCTGTGGTTTCTGATTTTTCTCCTCGGACTTTTTCTCGTGGTGAAAAAAGTGCAAAATTCCTCAAAGCAAAAGCAAAATCCGCCACCAGGTTTTTTTAGTTTTTATTTAATTCTTTCATTTCAAATTTCAAGTGATTGTGAGTGGAATTTGAACTGTCATTTGAATTTCTAGGTCCGTGGGGTTTGCCGCTTTTGGGTCATTTGGTTTCTCTCGGTTTCAATCCGCATCTCACAATGATAAGATGGAAGAAAAAATATGGACCAATCATCAGCTGTCGGTTCGGAAGTTTTCCGTGAGTTTTGAAAGTTGATTGCAATTTTAACTGTTGTATTTGCAAGTTTTGATTTTACTTGGATTTGGGAATTGGAAATATTTCAAATTCAAAATGTAGAACTGTTGTGCGACTCAAAGTTGATAAAAGAAGCCTTCAGCATGACTGAATTCTCGGGGCGGCCGCCGCTCCAAGTTTTTATACAGAATAATTTAGCACAAGGTAAAATCTGAGATCAAACAATCAAACAAGTTGAAATGTTCATAAGTTCAATTCAGTCACATTAACATTGAAATGTGCGTTTTTTCAGGGATTTCCTTTAGCGAAGGCCCGTACAACACAGAACTGAGACAATTCGCAACAAGGTAAGTTGTTTTTAGCTAATCACTTTCACTATAAAATAAGCACTTTAACTAGCAATTTTCTGGCTGTAGGAAGCTGAAAGAATTTGGAATGGGAAGAACGTCGCTTGAGAATCAAATTCACGAGGGAATTTCAGAATTTCTGGATTTCATACAGCAAAGAGAAGAACTGCCAATAAAATCCCAAGATATTCCAAGTGCACACATTGTCCGGACTTTGAGGTCAATCCTGATGACGGATGAATTAAATCCAGCAGACGCGGAGTACTGGAATCAAACACTAAAAAAGTAACGCTCAAAATTTCGAAATGAAATTCAAATGTGTCAGTTTTTTTCCTGCGTTTAAATTTCTCATCTAAATATGACGAGTGAAGAGTCTTCTCAAATATCTGGACTTTTTTGTGCTTTTGTGCAGACTTGGAAAACTGGGTTCAGTTGCTTCCGAGTTGGCGGGTTTTATGCCCTGGTTGGAAAATTTGACCCGAACCATCAGTTTTGGTCACTTCTCACTCATCTCAACTCGGTCAAATCAGGTCCAAGAGTATCGTTCGTTGGCTGAAAAGCTTCTGCAGGAAAAGAAAAGAAATTGGGCCAAAGGTCAAGGTCAAATTCGGACACCAACTGACATGATGGACTTTTATCTGAACGAAGTCGAGGAGCCAACGGACGAATCCTCACCGTCACGTATGAATAATGAATAATGGATAATAAACAGAATATTCTTCATTGAACTTGCAATGGAAATACAAACTGCAATGTGAATTGTTTTTCAACTTTCCCGGAAAGTGCAACAGAGTTTTTTGATTTTCTCCACAGAGGGCTCTGCCCAGTATTTCCTGACTGATCTTTTTGCAGGTGGAATTCACACGATACACACAACTCTGGTTTGGACGCTTAATTACATGGCGAGAAATCCCGATGTACAATTAAAACTTCAGGAGGAAATTGACCAGGTCATTGGAAATTCAAGGTTGACCTCTCTTTCAGATCGAGGTCAAATGCCTTATGCGGATGCAGTTATTACCGAAGTCCTCCGAATCAGTCCTCCGCTCCTACTTGGATTTCCTCATAAAGCCACAACCAATGTTCGTTTCCATGGTTACACCATCAAAAAGGACACCATGATATTTGCAAATATTTACGGAGTTCACCGTGACCCGGAAATTTGGGGTGACCCAGAAAATTTCCGGCCGGAGCGATGGCTTGGTGAATTGGGGAAAAAACTGAAGAATGAGCATTTTCTCTCATTTTCAACGGGCCGGAGAAATTGTGTGGGCGAAGCTTTAGCTCATGAGCAACTCTTTTTGTACATCACCACTTTTTTTCAAAAATACACTATTAATTTTGACCTCGGAAAAGTGCCGGAGGTCAAAGAGGTCATTGGGATATTGTTGCAGCCCTCAAATTTTAATGTCATTTTTAATAAAAGACAAAGTAAATAAATACTAAAATTTATTTAGCGTAAACAAAAAACAAAACACGTGAGGAACAAACTTGAGATATTCGAGTGTTTTGTTTTATTGAAAAATCATTAAAACAATTGATTTTTTTCTTCTGTTTTTTATTTGTTATTTGGTGCTTGATTATCTGAAAAGTCTCAAACTTTTGTATGCATTGCACTCGATAAAACGTTACTTGGTATTTGACAAGACATTTGTATTGACATTGGAGTTGACATTTTTTCTACTGTTTACTTTGATTCACCTTTTCATTTCGTGATTCCATTTTAGGCCAAACAAATACAGCAGATTTTTGTGCCTTATTTTTTTAGCTCATGCAAAATACAGAGTGAACAGTAGATTTCGAATTTGGATTGAATTTGAAAAATGGCAAAGCCAACGAATTCCCTGTGCATTTTATTTTGTTTATTTTCCTCTTCCTTTCCCCTTTTCCAATTTTTAATCTCATTAAGTTCCTTAAAAATTGCAATTGCTTTGCCCAGTGAAAGAACGTTGAATACAAAATACGAGACTTTTCCAGCCACTTTGAATCAGATTCCAAACAGTTTTGTTCAGATTATAGTTGATAGAGATTTCTCAAACATTTCCAGACAAGAAACTCAAGAATGTCAAGAGCATCGAGAATGGTTTAATCATTCAGCCATTGAAATTCCTGTCACGCTCTATGACAGGGCCAAACTTGAGGGAAATTTGTCAAAATCTAGAGAGCTTTTCCGATTTCGACAGTTTCTCTACCGTGTTCTCAGTGCAAAATTTCAATGGCTCCACAATTTTGTGACTGTGATTCTACATTTGTCTACTCTAGAAGATTTAAACATTTTAAAAGATCTCGAAGGTCCCGAAGGTCAAGAAGGTCAAGATTTTTCAAAAATACAGTTGAAACTTCCATACCTTTACACTGATGTGCTGTACACGCCTAAACTGTCCATTGTTTTGGCCCCAGACCCAAATCCAAATCCGGCCCTAAATTCCCATTTCAGCCCCTGGGTTTTCAAAGAGGAGTTGAAAAAAGGATGGCTAAAGGCATATTCGACCACTTTCTTCCTGGAGGAAACCAAAGCCTACATTTTTTGCCCAACTTGCCCCCCTCAGGATTTTTTCATTGGGTTTGAATGTCCTCAAGAGAACAAAAGCCCTGAAACGGTAGGCCAGGGCCGAGGGCGAAAAGAGGGTTGCTATGGAGAAATGATGAAAAGTGTTACAAAGGCACGGGAAAGCAGTGATACTGTTGGGATTCCGATACACATAAGGCAATATGAGGGTGTGATTCCATTTCTGCCTGCTTTTGGGAAAAAGCGACCAGCGCCCAGGGTGGGTCAAAATCAAATGCCATCGCCCTTCAGTCGAAAAAATTCATTAGCCCTTGAAGATACGACAGTGCTCCATCTCGTCACTGCTGTAAACGTCAGTCTCACCCCTATTGAACTTAACATTTACGGTTACCTTGTGGCCAAACTGACCTCCCACTTTGTTTATTTCGCGGAGGGTCTTGACTATATCCAAAATAGGGAGTGGCACATTATCGGAACCTCCTCCTTTCGATTCATCACAAGTGACGGGGTTCATCAAGTTAAAACCTCGTTTGAAATCTATGCCAAACCCTTTCGACTGGATTTGTGGGCGAGTCTCATTTTCCCCTTCATTTTTACCGCCATTTTCCTCACAATAATTGATTTTAACAGGAACTTGAGACCATTTTTCTCAGTAAAAAATCGACTCATTTCCAAAGAATTCCTCCTAATTTTTTGCAAAAATTTTTTACGTACGATTATTTGGCTCCTTCGCATTTTTCTCGAACAAGGTCATCGAGAAAAATTTCAACATCGAAAAAAATCTTTAAGTGGATCGAATTCAAAATTTCAAAATCCAGGTTCAGGTTCAAATTTAGAGCCAAATTCAGATCCAGCTGCAGAACCAGAGTCTGACTCTAAAATTTGTGATTTTGGAGGTGGGAAAGTTTGGAGAATCCTCTTGGCATTTTGGCTCATCATTTTCCTCTTCCTAACGAATGGATATAAAAGTCAAATCAGCGCGGATCACGCTCTCAGTTATCCTTGGGAAACGGACTGGAAATTCTCCAGAGATTTTGTCCAGTTGGAATCAACAACGAATTCAAAATCTGGAGAACGTCAAAATCCAAATAGAAATCCACCAGAATTTAAAATTTATTACACTGAATTCAATGTTCGTTGTGACACTTGGCCGTCCGATCTGACTAATGGAGCAGGAGCGCGAGAGCTTGAATTCTTCCAGTGGTCTGCTGAAATCTACAACTCGATAGAATTTCCTTTTGGTGAGAAAATGTTCCTGGAGGCTCGAAAAAGTGACAAGGAGTGTAGAAAAATTTGTCCGGATGCCTGGGCCTGGAAAAACAATAAAAATTTGAAGAACGAATCGGAGCGGGAATCTGGACCAGGAATTTATGAAAAATCTGATTTACACTGCATCCACGCGGACATTTGCAAGAAACACGCGCGAGCCATGCGAATTTTGAACACATCCCTCGTCACTTGTACCAACGATCTGTATAATCTCGCCCACAGTGAATTGAACCAACCCCGCACAGTTTTTATCACCCGGGCGGATGATTTCGACTACTACTGGAGAAATGTCTTCCAGAAAAACATGGACAAACAGAATCTCAATTCTACCAACAGTTCCCATGGAAACTCAAATCCGAATTCGAATTCTGTTGTCAAATTTGCCCACAACGGCCGAGTGGTGAATGACGACTCCTTCGAAAAATCCAGAGGTTACTTGATTCGAAAAGGATTAGACAACTTTCGTCCGCATGCGATCAGTGAGCGAATGAAGCGGTTGATCCAATCTGGAATTTTCTCATTGTGGGAAAAATGGGATAAAATTCGATATGCCCCTCCTGAAAAAAAGATGCTAAAGATTGAACATGAAAAACTGAGGATCAAATTTTCCTTCAAACCTTTGGGAATTCATGATTCGGATTTGATAAATTTACTCTTTCAATTTTTTCTCCTCTGTTTAGCTCTTTCAAGTGTTCAGTTTCTCGTCGAAATGATGATTCAAGGATTTCAAAAAATTAAGAGGTCAAAGAATGGAAATGGATCAAGGAAAAAATCTTATCAAATTAACCTAAATTAATTATTATTATTAGTTTTATCTGATCAAATAAATTACAATTTAAATTTTCCTCAAAAATCAAGAACCAAGGATACCTTTTTATTTTTGATTTGCATTTCATGCGCCAGAATTCAAAACTCACGATGCAGAGACTTTTCCATTTTCAATTTTCAATCCATAAAACATGAAAAACTTTTAAATATTTAAGTGGCAGTTTAACTTACGCATAAAACGCGTCATTTGTCCTTTCGTAACCTCACAAATGCAAACATAATCATAAACAAAAACCCTAAATGTTAAATGACATTCTCCGTTTGCCGGTCTGTGAACTTCAAATTCATAAAAATTGACTTTTGTAACACTTTTGCATAAAAAAAGAAGATTCAATAATGTAAAAAAACTAAAATGGCGCAATTTACACCAAATCTTCTGCTTTTGTGCACGACGGCTCTTTTCCTAATTTTCTGTTCACTTTCCATTCAAAACTGTGCGGGTGAAAAAATTCTATTCTACACCACGTTGGGGTTCAGTCACAGACAATCCATCGAGCCGCTTGCTAACAAACTGCTGAAAAAAGGTCACGATGTCACATTCTTCTCAAATGAAAAATCCTCGAGGCCTCATCCTAAAATTAAGGAATTTGTACACAAACCCTACAAAAAGTTCATGGACGCTGTAGCCTTAAAGTACAATCATTTGTTCTTCAAATTTCGCGCCTTTTCTAAATATATCCATGCATTTCCCAGCGTTCTCCTCCAAGCGTATATGGATACGGAAATTTGTTCCGTTGCTCTTGATGGCCCGGAATTTCAGAATTGGGTCAAATCCTCCCATTTTGACCTGGTTTTCATTGACCACACTAATCAAAAGTGTGCATTTGGACTGGCTTGGAAATTCAAGGCAAAGGTCATTGCTTTTGCTCCCCCGGGATTTTCTGGTCATGAAAATGAAGTTTGGGGCTGGCAATCGGAAAGTTCGTGGGCTCCGACATTCACCCTTTCAAATGTTTTCACCAAGGAAAGGACATTTTATGACCGCCTGTTTTTGACAGTTTACCCGCTTTTTAGTAAGTTTGTCATAAACTATATCTCAATTCCAAGGCTTGATCGAATTACCCGGGAAAAATTGGAAATTCCGGATATGCCATCGCTCAGTGAGCTGGAAGAACAAACCAGTTTAGTCCTTCTCAATCAACATCCATCGAGTGATTATCCGAGGTCATTTCCGCCATTTGTAGTTCCGGTCGGCGGGATGCACTGCGATGTTTGGGAGAATCAAAATAAAACAAGAACATTGCCCCAGGTGAAATTACATATTACATGCAAAAAACGAAAAAACTTCAGAAGCCATTTTTTTCGGCCATTTTAAAAAAGTGATGTTATGGGGTTTAAACAGAAAATGGCGGAATTCATAGATGGCGCTGGAGATGACGGCTTCATTTTTATCAGTTTTGGCACCTTCATTTTCCAAATGAGTCAAATGCCCGAAGACATCGTAAATATTTTTTTTGAGGCGGTGAGAGGGCAAAAAACTCGGTTTCTATGGAAATGGGATGTGGACCCGCCGAAAAACACGCCGGAAAATATTTTGACCACCAATTGGTTCCCGCAGCAAGACCTTTTAGGTAAAATGTCACAAGCGGCTTTTAAAATGTTTTGATCAAACGTTGATGAATAAATTCATGCGATAAAATATGTATTATTTGTAGCACATCCAAAAATTCGCGGGTTCGTTTCGCACGGCGGAGCAATGTCGTTGCAGCAGTCAATTGCCAATGGAGTACCAATGATTGTTGTGCCAGTCTTATACGATCAGCCATACAATGCTCAAAATGTTCATCAAAACCTAGAAATGGGAATTCATCTCGAGTTTTCAGAATTGACCGTTGAAAAACTGGGTGGAGCCATCGATTCGCTGCTCAATGACAAAACGTGAGATTATTTTAATTTCGATTGTAGGTTTAATTCTTGTGAAAAGTTTTTTTTAAATTCAATGCGGAATTTGTCGAATTTTTTCAGGTACAAAGAGAATGCGAGAATAGCCCAGGGGCGATTTCTCGATCGCCCTCAGTCGCCCATTGATCTCGCACTCTATTGGTCAGAGTATGTCCTTCGTCACAACGACACCTCGCACTTAAAGCCAACTCAAGCAATGGCGCAATTTTGGTGGCAGAGACATCTTTTAGATGTCTGGCTTTTCATCCTCATCCTCACGATCCTCAGCAGCTGGACTACGCTCGAAATACTCAAATGCATTTTCAGACGAATGCCAAATATAACACTCGGATTTAAACCAAAAACCGAGTAGAAATTAAAAACCACGCTTGCAATTTTCAGGCGGTTGTGTTTAAAAATTGTCTCAGACTTTTGACTGAAATTAGTTAAAGTAATAACGCTTTCGAAAATTTAGTTATATTATAAAATCGAGCTGAAATACTCATTCAAGTCCAATAAAATAAACTGTTTGTTCTAGTTTTTGCAAAATAATACTTATGTACTGAATAATTTTGCATGTTAACAAAATTGAAACAAACAAACAAACCTGTATTGAACTTTCGCTTGAATCATTATTGATCTTTGATTATTTACCTACGAGTTTTCTCACATTTGAATTTTCCACCTACGAGTTTTTTTACCTACGAGTTTTCACAAATTCCAAATTTTCGGAAGACAAAGTCCTTGATCTTGACAACTTCAAAATGCAAACAAGTTACTTTTCTAAAAATATAATTGAAAGGGCATCGAATGCCAGACTGTTGAATTTCTTGTAAATATTAACGGTTTTTGATTTCAGTGAACCATTTTAGTAGTAACAAAATTTCAATTTTTCAAACAAATTTTACACAGGAGAAAATGTAAGCGGAAATAATTTAACATGTCTATAAAAGAACCTTTTGCTCTCTTTTTGTAACATCAAAAGTATGTTGGTCCCTTTAGCTCCAATTTTTAATGGATTAAAATTCTTATTTTCCAAGGTAAATAGATGATTCAGGTAGGAAAATTGATGTAGCAATTTTGACCTTTTTAGTTTCAACTTGAACACTTACTTTTGACTCTTGACTCTTGGCCCTTGACTTTTGTGCTAGAGATCAAGTAAACAAATAAAGTACGATTGCTTACAAAGAAACGCTTTCCCTCTGTCAATTTACATGAACATGCATTACGTAATTATTTTACGTTTCAAAGTGCAGTTTCATTGTCATTAAATTTCAATTTTCCTCCACTTTGAACCATTTGCACCAAGAGCCAAATTTCACTTTCGTGTACAAACTATAACGTTCAAACTGATGTCAAATGTCAATAACTTTGACGTTTAACTCTGAGTAAAAAATAAACTTAGGATTTTAACATTTTTGCTCGAATTTATCCGCCTTTTCCGAAAAATATACCGGGTAACTTCTACCGGATTACACACAATATTAGTACAACTGCAATTTTAGTTTGGTTGCCATGGTAATTTTACAAGTAGAAAAAGGTACTGAACACAAGATCACCCATAGTGACTGTGACACCGACACTGATGAGCGCCATCTTGAGAAATTGACAGAAAATCTCTGTCTCATCTTTCGAATTTTCGGATTTTTCCCAATCCACGAATACAGAAAGCGGAAAGACCATTTCAAAAATTGGCATGAATTTTCATTTTCATGGAAAAATCCAATCACAATTTTTTCCACCGGTTCACTGATTTTTCTAGTAGCGGTGAATTTTGATTATACGGCTACAAACAGAACAAATAGCAAAGGCCCGCTATCCGCAAAGATTTTACAACATGGATTGACCTTCAATTATCAAGTTATTGATTTTTATCTCCGAATCAACGCCCTCTGGAGTGCGCGGGTTATTCTAAAATTCCTGCAATCGAATAAAAAAGTGGGGCAAAATGTTCGATCTAAAATTTTGCCAAAAAGAGAAGGACCAAAAATCTACGTGCGAACGCTTTACATAATTTTTGTAAGTGTTTGCTTCACTTTGATGACGGAAATTCTACATTCAATTCAATTTGGGCTGAACCATCAAAATCAAGGGCTAAAATTATTTTCGATGATGGCGCCAGATTCAAATTTTTATTGGCTGACCATCGCTTTGTTGGCAGTTATGGATCTTTCAGTTGAACTATCCGTTGCGCATGCTCTTATTTTTTCCATCGTTGCAGCACTTCGGGTAAAAGAGGCGCTTGAAAGCGCCCTCTGTGAGTGGGAGCGCCAACTTTTGGAGCCACTCGAATTTGAAACAACTGACATGTTACAAAACAGGATGAGACAATTTTTAATGCTTCGACATTTTTTTCACCTATTTGAGCGTGGTTTTGGCGCTAAAATCGCGGGACTCGTCGTCACTTTTGCAATGCTGTCTACGAGTAGAATTCACTATGTTTGCAACATGAAATCATTTCCATTTGGACTTTGTGTTAATATCGGGTTGGGCAGTTTCTATTTTTTCATTGGACTTTTCATTCTACTTCGCCTCGGAGACTCCATAAGAAACACTGTAATTAACAATTTTTAGCCAATTTCATAAAACTTCTTCCCTGTGGTTCAAAAATTTACTTTTCGCGCTTGCTTCGAATTTCGAATATCGAATATAGGTTGCGCATGCAGAGAGCAAAATGGATGCCAGATTTACAGGAATCAGGATGAGCTGTCGTGAAGATATGAAACTCAATAAAAATAAAAAGAAGACTTTTAAACTGGTAAAACGTTTTTAATTCTTGTTTTAAAATTCAGATGGCGGTGTTGAAGGTAAAGATCAGGATTTTTTAATTTTTTCGCTTTATATTGACAGATGGCGCGACTTAACAAAATTGTATTTGACCTCCGTTGGAAAATTCGCCCAGGAAACGTTTTTGACCTTTCAGTTACACTGTTGTTGGCGGTAGGTACAATCGATTTGAAATTTGAATATTTGAACCAGTCAGCCCAACCATGCTTGAACTTATTTTTAATTTGTATTTGGTTTTTAGATTTTCGTCCAAATTGCAGAAGCGCTAATTTTTCTTATTCAGTTGCAGTTGTCTGGAAACTGAGGAATTTAGAGTTTTGGATAGTAAATTAGTTTTTTAAACTGTTTGTGTAGTTTCAACAGGAAATGAAAATTCTTTGAAACTTTGGTGGTAGAAATTAAAATATTGAATTAAGCGTCAAAAATTTGTTACTTATATAAAAATACTTTTTGACTAATTAATAAAATTGGGTTATTTATTTTGTACATTAAAACTTTCATTTGGGTGGAGTGCATCAATTTTTCTACGGTTTTCTGAAGGAAATGAAACAAAGGACATGGCAGGCAACTAATGTAAAATTGCCCCTTAGTAGAATTTTGTCCAAACCTCACTAAAAAGTTCCCCTAGGTCTTGCTGAACAATGTTTAAATTGGAAATTTTTTTGTGCACTCACTTCCCTGACCTCCAGAGGTCATCAAAGGTCAAAACTACCCAAAATTCAAATGGGAAGATTTTTGAATTTTCGAGCCAAAAAAATCTTTGAATATTTTAGTGTGAAAGAGCATAAAATGCTGATCATTTTTCATAAAAGAAGTATCCCTGTATCTTTAACCGTTTGACCTGTAGAGGTCACTGAAGTTTATTGAAAATCTTACTTCTTTTAACTTATCGTACAGGATTTTCAATAAACTTCAGTTTGAAATGGAAGAAAGGAATGAAAATGCTGAGTTATTGAATTTGTCTCTCGCCCTTTCAATCGTTTACACGTTTTTAGTAATAGTTTTATATTTTATTGGCACATACGAAAAATCCAAAGTACAATTATCTTATTATCTAAAAAGTTTGAAAAACAGTTGAAAAAATTCTTACGGAAAAGCAGAAAATAATTAGACCACTTGCGATGAGCCTTCATGTGAAATGGATAATGGATAATGGATAATCTTGTCAGAGATGAAGGTTAAAATGTGAGAAAAGGAGAAATCAAATTCAAATAAATTAATATAGTGTCTAAGTACAAGGAAATCATGTCAATCAAAAATCATGAATCAATCAGAATGGATTTTTGAACTGTTGTCTATTCCAATTGGAATTCGGCTTGGGATTTTCGGGTGCGGATCTTCATCTCTGTTTTTGCCAGGGAGTAATTCCTTCCTTTCCACGACTCCCAAAAGATTCCATCCCCGTCTCCAACCTTTGCTCCCTTCTTGAGATAAAATCCATTTAACTGGGAACTGGGAACCACTGCAGTCGTTGAACTGTCGAGTGTCGTTGTTGTTGTGATGGCAAATGGAAAGCAAAACAAAGCAAATTTTAAGTGCCTGTTTTTTAAAGGATTTAAATAAAAAATAAAAAACGGCCTCCGTTTTTGTGACCCATTCTGTTTTTGTGTTTGTAAAGGATTTTTTGATTTGAGTGCGTCACAACTCCTGTCTTTAAATATTAAACGGATGCATCCGAATAAAAAAAATATGTCTTTATTCTCTCTACTCAATACTCACCCACCAACCACTTTCATAAACCTCCGCACAGTTGTCTTCTCGACTTTTATCATTGTCCTTGTCCTTTGTGCTGAATCTCACTCCATTGAGATTGTGATCAGGATCGTCAGTTCCATTTGTCATCGAGTCTCCGGCAGTTGAGTCTGGAGAAAATCCACTCAGTGACAATCGGTAGAAGTCGGAAGCATCGGAAACTGAGAATCTCGAGTATTTTGCCCACTTTGTGTTCCCTTCAAAATCTTCCAGTTCGATTCGCAACTCCTGATCCCCGTTTTTCGTGAGGGTGTGAATATTTTCCAGACCCAGCCAAAAATTCCCATCCGAAGAGCCAAATCCTTCGATGTATTCTGACCAATTTCGATTAAATTCTTCTTTAGGTCCCTTTGACCTTTTTTGGATCACGGTCCATCCGCCGTCGCCTACAACGCATCGTTTGTTTTTTGGAGCGGGGGTACAAAATTAAGAAAGCAAATGATGAAAATTTTCAATTTTTGGTGACATATTTGAACAGCCAAATTTGACATTTGACATATTTCCACTTACCGGTTTCTGTAGATCGGTTTTGCTTGATCCAGGTGTAAAAGTGGTTAATTTCTGTGAAAAAGGCAGCCGCATTATCAATTTCACAATCGCCAGTCCCAAAAGAAACAAGGCCTAACAACAGGTTCTCGGTGGATTCGCCCAGTGGGTAATTTTGAATCACAAGCGGCCCGCCAACGCTACCGGCACAAATTCGACTATTTCGATTCACCGTACACAAAATACCTGGAGCTGAGACATTTACACGTCTTTTTCGAACTTGACAATGTTTTTCTGAGACGATTGTCACGGTTCCTTTGTGAAGATAGTTGGAAGGTCCAGGCTCATCTAAAATTTGACCCCATCCACTGATCACTGCACTCGTGTCTATCAGAAAAATCAGGAAAAATCAGTTTATTCTCATTCGTTTGGATCAGTAATGATTGTTCAATTCAGCAAACTTTATTCTAAAATTCAAAGCTCAAAACTGAATGGGAACATGTACAAAATCTTACTTGAGAATTCTTCTGCGGAAAAGGGCGAGAGCCGAACAGGTTGAACATATTCCTTTATAAACTTGATGTCGTCCACTTGAAAAAGAGCAATGTCGCTTCCACTCTTGAAATTGGTGTAGTTTGGATGAATGATGATTTTTTTTACCCCCAAAATTTGCTCACGCTTACCCGAAATATTCAAAAGATATTCTCCAGCGACGACACGATATCGTTCCACGTCTTTCGAGGCGTCAAAACAGCGAGCGGCAGTGATCGCAGTTGTTGTGTTTAGGATAGCGCCGCTACAAATGTGTGTCCAATTACCCTCAATTTGGTAGTGGATGCTCAACTGATACGGAATCCGGCCGGTTTCTTTTCCATTCACAATCATTTCATGTGTTCATGTGTTGAGGAATTTTCAAATCAAAAGTATGCAGTTTTAGCGTACTTAAAAAATAGCAAATACCACAGTTGTGCTTTTTAGGGTAGCGCAGTGTGTGGCAGCTATCCTACCAGTCTAAGCCGTCCGTCTGTCCTCACAAAAAAAGGGGACAAAATCGGAGTAAAATTGGGACAAAGTCCGGACAAACTCTTGACAAAATCGGGAGAAAATCGGAAAAAATCCGAAACTGGGACAAAATCAGGACAAAACTGGTATCAAAGCAGGACAAAATCGGGAAAAAAGCCCCTAACTACCACCTGCTAGGTACGAGTTCGATTCCCGGCTGAAGCTAAATTTTTGAAACTCGATTTTGTTGCATCTGCAAACATACATGTACTAGCGCGAGCCTATCGTCTCTTGTTGCCCCAAACGCAGGCCATAAAAGTTAAATTACAGGACTGTATTTAGTCTGGTCAGATTATACCCGCTCGCGATGAAATTTATTAACCTAGTTTAAAATCCTGCTTTGCCACAATTTAGATTTTTATAAAATATAATTGCCCAAATTACGATGCAATATTTAAGTATTGGTTGCACAATTTAGAAAGCAGTTTGAAAGGAATTTTACATACCGATGCAAAGGTCGGGAATGGCGTTTCCAAGGGGAACTGAAACCTTACAAAATTTGTCGACCGGAACGCGAAAACTTCCACATTGACCCACGAGCTGTTTGTAGGCGCAAGAGCGTTTTGCTTCGCAAGTATATTTTTCTTCCCCAGTTTGTTTACTCGTCCAAACGGAATGCAACGTTCTTGCCCAGTCAAATTCTAATAAACTGGATTGACCGATGTGAGTGAAAATGTTTGCCAGAACAGAGGAAGAAATTTCAGCAGAATCAAGATTTCGCTGCAGGCCGGTGGTTGTTTTGACTTCTCCTGTCTCATTCCGTGTCCCGGTGTTGTCAAGGTGATGAAGATTGACCAGCTTTTCCTCGGGGATGCAGTGAAAACAACATTTGAGTCCAATTGCAGTCAAAATTCCTAAAAATTATCAAAAACTTGAAATTCTACTCCAGCTTTTACAAATTACGCCACATGGCTAAAGATTTTCAAAGTTGGAATTAAAAATTGAAAACGAGGGGTTTTTACCTAGTTTTTCCTTGTCCATCATCCCTTGTACTCCACAGATGGCGTGATATTTCGGGCATTTCAATACAACTCGACCCGAATTTAAAGCCGATTGTTTTGCCATTTCCGTTGGATTCCCACTTTGATAAACCAAATCAAAGTTTTTGACTGATCGACGCAGATTCATTTCTCCCGGTGCGAAACTGAACCCCACAGCAAAACTGGAACAAGATCCTCTTGTCCAACTGGAACGAGATTTCTCTGTCCAATTTTCCCATTCTCCTCGAGGTAAATTTATTCCCGCCTCATCTTTTGACTTCATCTCAAGAATTTCCCCACTTTCTTTTTTATCTTCTTTGAGTTTTTCTGTGCACATGAGTTGAATTCCGGTGAGTCCAGTTCGTGAAAGAAATCTGAATTTGTGACCTGTCACGATTTTTGATTTTGAACAAACTCCGAAATTTTCCCACTGGCCGTTGGACTCCCAACACGAAATTTCATTGACCACGACCCAGATTTCTTCTGGTCTGTCGATTTTCCACTGGTTTTCTTTTGTGGAGACGCCTTCTTGATTTTGTTTTGTTTTTGAAATTAAACCCTCGCCCAAAATCATGCGAGAATAATTTAAGGAGAGCAGAATTTTCACCACTTCACTCAGTTTAAAACGTGTCATTTTCCACAAGTTTAAGTTTTATTCCACAGTTTCTTTGTCTTTTAAAAGTTGATGATTGATTAAAGTTTTCTGTATCCAAGTGGAAATGGTAAATGTTCCAAGTACTAAAATTGACCCCTCCCTTGTTCAAATATTTAATTCAAACTTTAAAATCGCTTCATTTTTCCTTGTAGAAAAAGTTGTAGTTTTCCTGTCGCATTGACTGGCAAGTGGACAAAAGTGGTGCGTCAAATGTGGCTTGTGGTTTTCAAAGTTTTCTGTACTGAAATAAAGTGAAATGACTGCGCAGTTTGCTAATGAGAGAAATCAACACCGCAAAACCCCTTCTAATTTCCAATTTTGAAGCATCCTGTCCACAAAATTAATTTACTTGTTCTAGTACATCAAAAATCACAAGCCAATTAAATAAAATATCAAAGAGCCCGAGAAAATGGGAATTTTTGATTAAAATAATGACTTTCCGTCATCAAACAATTGCACTTAACTGAACTGAACTTGACTCAGGTTTAAAATCACTAAAATGCTGACTTTGAAACAACTCACGTGTGTAAAGTTATGCCAAAATACCAATACAATGACCGAATCTCAAAAGAAAAAAATCCCAGTCGCACACTAAACGATAAACGATAAACGATGCTCCAAAATTTTAAAATTATTAAAGTACAAAAAAATTCCAAAGCCTGTTCAAGATTCGTTTAAATTTTGTACAATTTTGGAATTTGTTGTTTAGATGCGTCGTCAATAAATTGGATTAGTACTGAAACTTTTATTTCATTTCTGTTTATTTTCAACAATTTTTTAAAAAGGTTTGAAAATCTATTGCACATGATTTTCTAACATGTTGAGTAAAACTGGCAAAACTAAAACAGCTGTAAAAAATAAAGCAGGAAAAGTTATGGTTAAAGTTTCATGTGCCAATAGTGTAAAGTACAAAAAACTAAGTTCTACGAAATTCAAATTGAGAAATTTTTGTACAGAAAGAAATTGAAGAGTGACTGGATTTTTGATCTGTTTTCTATGGCAATGTTGATTATTTTTTCTTGCGAATTTTCATCTCTGTTTTTGCCAGGGAGTAGAAAATTCCTGTCCACGTTCTCCAGATGATGCCATCAGAATTAATATTTTCTCCCGGCTTTCGATAACGTCCATTTAAACGGGACTCACTGCAATTGTTGTACTGTTAAATCGAGTATTGAGTATTAAGTATTGAGGGAAAATGGAAAACAAAAGAAAACGATTCAAGTTCAACTTGTTCTTTTTAAAAGGGATTAAAAAGATAAAACATTTGCTAAACGGATTCATTTGAAATTTTAAAATGCCTGTTTCATGTTTCGTTTTTGACTCACCCACCAACCGCCTCTACCAGTCGCACAATTTACACGGGATAAATCATTGTCCTTGTCCTTGGTGCTAAATCTCATTCCATTGATAATTTGATCCCGTTTATAAAATCTGTCTGTCAGCGAGTCTCCCGCGTTTCCAGAAAATCCGCTGATTGCCAATCGGTAGAAGTCGGAAGCATCGGAAATGTAGAAACTCGAGTATTTTACCCACTTTTTATTCCCTTGGAAATCTTCAAGTTCAATTCGCAACTCCTGATCCCAATTTTTTGTCAGAGCTCGAATTTTCTCCAGACCCAGCCAAAAGTTTCCATCGAGAGAGCCGAATCCTTCGACGTAGTCAGACCAATTTAGATCAAATTCGTCGGCTGAGCTTAACAATCCCGAGAGATTCTGGTGGTCGGTGGTCGGAAAAGCGGTCGTAGTGGATGGAAAGTGGTCG
>JAQGBH010003541.1:0-19546 GCA_034698265.1 Sminthurinus aureus
CGAGATAACGAAATGTTCACAAAATATTTCGTGTTTCAGTATTCACTTTTTACATATAGACCCATATTTAAAAAGTGGATACTGAAACACGAAATATTTTGTGAACATTTCGTTATCTCGATTCGCAAGCAGTTCGCGTCTTGTGAATACGCAGCTTTACATATGAAAATGAAGATTGTAAAAATTATGCTGAATTTTTGTAAAAATATTCCAAAATAAAAACAAGGCTTCATAGGCATACCGAATTTCAAACTCGAGCAAACTCCAAACTCCAATCATTGAAAGAGGTTTATTGTTTATTGTGCAACGGCTTTATTTTGTTCAAACATTAAACATGAAACAAAACAGACGCATCCCATGTACTTAAAAATCTGGATGTAAAAAATCATTATATAAAAAGTAAAAAGTTAATTACTCCTTGTAAATGTGATCCCGGATGACAGAATGACAAATGACTGTTTAATATCCGAGGGATTTATCCTCTGAAAAACAGAGCCATGACATCTGTGGTGGTCTCAATGGTTGTGGGGAGGCATGAGCCCATTAAATTGGCATTATAAGTGGTCTCTTGAAATATCTCTGTGACAATGTGGATTATCCCATTAGAAGCAGTAAGATCACAAGTGCTAATTTTTGCATTTCCATATGTAATTTCCCCATTGCTACTTGTCCTTGTGACTGGAATATTTTGTCCATTTAGATTTCTCACTCGCTTCGTCAAGAACCAGGTTGAAGGAAGAACACCAGTGCAGCAGAGGGATTCTACATGTAAAAATAATCAATGGAATTGGTAATATTAAATCGTATGTCAGATGTAGAGAACATTTCCTCTTTCAACTTTCCTTGGAAAAATAATATTTTATATTTTTGATCCTTTGGTTTTTGCTATTGAATATTGGGTATTGAAAAAATATGAGTGGAAAGTGGAAAGTTGGTCAACCTGAAATGATGTGAGACTTTAATAGTTTTGTGGCCACTTGACGATCATTCAAAATCTTTTCCAGGTCTTCTTTGGATTGCTTGTAGAAAACAGAATCTGGAATTCCGAACACGGTTATTGGTCCAGCTTGCCGCAGAATGTCAATCATCCCATTTTCCTGACCGATTCAATATTCAACATTCAAAAGTCAGACAGCATAAAATAAAAGTTTTCATCTCTCTATTTTTTATTTGTATTCTGTACTCTGTATTGCCCGATCCATTTGTGTTTTGTGTTATGCTTTTTCTCATGTTTTAATGTATGTGTTCTGTGTGCAGTAGAGACATCGTCTACGGAGAAAGGAGAATGGATAATGGATATCTGTAATGGGAATTCGGGTTACTAGAGATTTTTGTGGAATGTAATGGAAAATGAAAATACCGCAATGAGTCGATTGAAGACGGTAAAGTCCGCTTGAGACCGAAGAAGTTCAGCTACATCCAAAGTCGATGGAATCAACACTCTGCGATACAAAACACAAATATTATGTAATGAATAATACAAGAGATCCCACAATCCATAATTATGTACATAATGGTAGATTTTAGATTCTAGATGCAGTAAAAATTCTGAGAAAAGAGAGCAAATGGACCTGTCAATAACGTGAATAATCCCATTACACGCCTGTCTGTTCACTTGGGTAACTCGACCACACTGCGCTGTAACTTCTGCTTCAACGCCCAGCGGAAACTACATAAATTGCACATGCACATTTCAAATCCGTAATCGGTAATCGTTATTAAGCTCACATAAAATAATAATTAGAGAATGCAGAGAATAATTCATGATTGGATTGTGAAACGAATAAATTGATAAATCATTTTATACGAGAAATACAGGGTAGAAGAGTCATTTTGAAAATGGAAAAAAAGATGGAGAGGTAATTTTGTTTCTCACTTACATTTGAATACAGATTCATTCTAATGGATCGACTTTCAAGTTTTGTAGATATTTCTTGTTGATGTTGAAAATGACATGCTCTCGTCTCTGAAGTTGCGATGTGGTACTCTAAAACTTGACGAAGTCTCTGGAATTTGGAAACGTACCAAACACAAATGCACATATAATATTGAAAATTGAAATGTCTACAGTCGTCATTCGTCATTTGTCATTCCGTACCAATGCATTGTCGTTTATCATATGACATTTATTTATTATCCTTCTGATATTTGCCAACGACTTGAGTCACTTGACAATGCAGTCCTAATGCTTTTTCTATGTTCGCAACCACTTGATATCAGATCTTTTCCAAATGGCATCAGATCATTGGAAAGATAGGAGAAAAAGTAGAGACTCTTCTGGTGTGTGTTTTGTATTTTGTATTCTCAACGTTCACCACACACTCTACTCTCTACTCTCAACTTGACTTTCTCCACTTTCACTTCATTCTGGATTCTGGATTTTGGCCTCTGGATTCTCATCATTCCTCTTTTCAACCTATATATTATAGATCCTAGAGTATTTTGTATGTTGCATCTCATATTCTCATATTGTGCAACGTGCAACGTGCAGCAAAAGTCTCTGCGGACTATAGAGACTGTATAAATAATTTGTAGCTCGAGTCTCGAGTCTCGAGTTTCGAGTACATAATAAATAAGCATGAAAATTGAAAAGTGTCTTCCATGCATTTTTCATTGCAAATATCTACGACGCATCTCTTTTCTCAGGACAATAGTAAATATGAATCATGTATCATATAATTTATAATATAAAGCCTAGGTCCTAGGTATAAATGTCAGATTTTTGAAGTATGTGCTGGAAATCATATAAAATCCGCATTTTTTCCTTCTGGAATCTGGACTCTGCTGGATATTGGAATTTGGAATTTGGAATATTGAAAAGAAAAAACAAGTGAAAACTCTTACTTGTGGATCATTTTTGATTTCATTTGGTAAACTAGTCTCGAATGCGGAGTTTGAAGGTGCAAAAATTGTCACATTTGTTAAATCCGAGAGAGAAATTTGAGCGTGTTGTAAACTTTGGAGGAAGGAAGTTAAACCCTCTCGTCGAAGTGCCGATTCGAGGGGTTGGTCTACACGTCAAAATTCAAAATTGAAAAAAGTCAAAAGCAGAGGCAAAATTCATTCAGTTTTTAGTTTAAAATTCACAACGCACAAAAAACTAAATCCATGAACCATGAAATTAGTCATTAGAAAGACGAGTGAGAAAAAAATTCATACTTTATGTAATGTAAAAATTATGTACGTATTTTACCATTTTCAGAGTAAAGAACCTTGTCGATGACATGAATGACGCCGTTTTTAGTGACAATGTCTCTGGTGATTACGTTACTTCCATTGATGGAAATGATATCTTCTGCATTTCTTTCAATAGTCAATTTGATATGATTCAAGTTTCGTATTTGTCCAGACTTGATTATAACAGAGGAGCAGAAAGTAATTGGGACGATGTGGTGTTGTAAAATCCCTATTGATCATTCATATTTTGCGATTTCATTAAATGTACACGTATAAAAAACAGAAAGCACTTGAAACTGTATACTGTATACTGCAAAATCTGTAAGAGCTGATGAGATTGAAGATTGAACATACTGTTTAAACAGGGATCTCCACGTTGCATCCTCGTCAAAAGGGTACGATCAAGAGATCGTGCAGCTTCATTTGTAAAAGCCAGCAATGTCAAGTGTTGATTGACATCTTGGAATTTTGTTAAGAGTCCACTTGTGCTCAACACTAGGAAATAGAAAATGATAAAATACAAAATACACATGATGTATTTTTAACAATATTTTATTTATAAGTATAAGTTGATTGATAGAATTGAAAAATACAAAATACGTTAAATTCTTACAGGAATACAAGATAGAAAAGTTTGGATCATGGGCAATGATTTGTGCGGTTGTCTTTGTCACAGGAGTGAGTTGTCGATCAATTAAATGAATGACTCCGTTCGAGCATCTGTGATTTATACTTGTGAGACGAGCACAATTGACTGTATTCATTTTTTCTCCAGCAACTGTCCAAGTATTCATTCGAATAACACTGTCCCGATTCTCACTGTACACCACTTTCTCGTCCACAAAGTCATCCGTTCTGATTGAGTTTTGAATCATGTGACTCAAAACCATGTTTTGTGTGTCCACATTGGGAGTGGGTGGATTCCTGGAGTCAGTTGTCTCATAATGTGTAGATCGTCGGTATTCATCCTGTTGATCCAGAGTATTTTGACGCCAGTGGGAATCACCAGACAAATCCATCTCCATTATTGGCATGTCTCCTCGATTTTCATTGTTATCGCCCATTTCCGGTTGATATTGTTGTTGTTGATGTTGTTGTTGTGAAATGTAATGATTATCTCCACTTCTTAATTGACTCTGTCTTGATGATGGTTCATGAAGATAGACATTTCGTCGACGTCGAATCAGCTCGTTATCCGTAGTTCGAGGAATTATATTCTAATGACAAAATATTTTGAAACATTTGATGAATTTTTATCTACATAATTTTAATCTAAAAATCAAGGATCAACTTGGTACTTGGTAAATTTATGGAATTTACAATGTAATTTGAAGTTGATGCTCTGCGAGCCGCTTTGACCGCTTCATCAATTGGAACGAATATGGTGAGTGGCTCCGTCTCAACTTTTTGAATCAGTCCATTTGCTTTGATTAGTTGGAGAAATTCACTCGTTCCAAGTGCTTCCATCGTCGAAAAGATGTTTTCATATCGCCCTATTTTGTACAATTAATAATTAATAACAAGCACGCGCTTTGAGCGAACTTGCCCCGCGGTGCGTTTTCTGCTTTGTGGTTAAAAACTAACGTTATTATAATTTCCTTTGAGTTTCTGAAAGCTATCGAATACTTTGTTTCATGAATGTTTTCTAGTCAAGTCGACCTCTTGCCTCTACTATGGGTATAACGTTGTTTGAAATTTCGACGACAATTTTGTGACAGAACTTTTGTTATTATATTTTGCATAACTTCTACACCGTTTGAAATTTCTGCAACTATTGCGCGTTCGAAATAGAACCGGGTGGGCGTTTTTTTTAATTTTTTTCACGTTGCAGTTTGCCAACCTCTGATTTTAGTCTTGGAAAAGTTTCAGGGGGTCCACATGTTGTCAAAACTTTCAACAACACCAGAACACGTCTAAAAGTAAGGGCACTACACTCAAAATCCCACACACGGAAAAAAAATATCTGCCAATAAAATCTGCCAATAAAATCTGCCAATAAAATCTGCCAAAAATATCTGCCAATAAAATCTGCCAATAAAATCTGCCAAAAATATCTGCCAATGAAATCTGCCAAAAATATCTGCCAATAAAATCTGCCAATAAAATCTGCCAAAAAAATCTGCCAAAAATATCTGCCAAAAATATCTGCCAAAAATATCTGCCAATGAAATCTGCCAAAAATATCTGCCGAAAATAAATGCCAAAAATATCTGCCAAAAATAAATGTCAAAAATATCTGCCGAAAATAAATGCCAAAAATATCTGCCAAAAATAAATGCCGAAAATATTTTGGACAATCGACATGCGATTTTCGACATTCGACATTCGATTTTCGACATTATGTAAAATATGCACCACAGCTGAGTGAGTTTTTGTAAAATGTTGTATAAATTCTACGCCGTTTGAAAAAATAATTTTTTTGCTCCGGGGTTTTTGGTCTTCTGAGACGCGGAATCGCCGGATCCGACGTCGGGTCGGGTCTTTTTTGACTAATTCGAGTATGGTCTTTCGAATGGTTTAGGTTTCATGAAGATCTGAGGTCTAATTTTTTTGGCAAAAAAAACCCACCTTTTTTATACTAGTGGTGGGTAATTAATACGATTGGCGGTTGGTGGTACAATTAAATCATTCAGAGACAAAAGATAAATGTAAATTATAAAAGTTTTACCTCGTACACACTCGGCCGTCCGATCATCCAGTACATAGCCAATGCAACATTCATACGTTGTTGTCACTGTATTGTTCAGACCTGGACCCAACATTTGAGTTGTGCAAACATGAGTCGTGTCCTTTTCTTCACAGGTTGAGAGCTGCATATTTAGAGCTGGATGTCCCGTTCCCGTTCCTGGTTCTGAAGTTGCTAAAGGGCCACGGCTTGGAGAGGAAAATGTTGACAATGTAAAAAATCCAGGATTTCCACTGATTGTTCTTGATATTGTTGGATTCAAATTTGCATTTCCATCTTGCTCGTCTCGTTTTATACACACGTTTGATCTTGAGACATAAAAAAAGATAATTAAAGCATGTAAAATGTGTTGAGTTTTGAGTTTTGATTTTTGATACTTCATTTATAATCTTTATGTTTTTTTTTTTCGTGTTTTCCATTATTTATTTTTTACCCTTTCCACCATGGTTTATTTCCAAATAACCCTGGAGTAAAAACGTTTATCAAAGGATGAGTTCCATCTCGAGTTCTTCCCTGATCTAAAATAGTAAACACCAAAATTTTGCTTTCAATTGTCCTTTAATATGCGGACTCAAAACTGTGTGTCATGGCTGAAATTTTTACGTGGATTGAAGAATGAGCTGAAAGGTGACTGCAACTGTGGAGAATTTTGTCTGGGATCAACTCGAACTCTGTTATTGGGTTGCCATTGATGCTGTTGTGATTGTGGTTGTTCATGTCGCTGAGACTCTTCAGCCAGTTGATCATGACCAGGAAATCTTTCCTAAAATTAATAGTAGAAAAACGCAGAAAATTTAATTAGGTTTGATATTATTTATTTTTAATTTTACTGATTGCAACTTACATTAAAATCTACAAAATGAGATCCCCAAGACCTAGAATTTTCAGATCCAGTTCCAATTCCAAGCTGAATTCCCGTTCCTCCGATTGTGCTATTCAGACAGACGGCATAAATTAGAAATTGGATTTTGTATGCCGTGGAATCGACCAAAACCAAAAAATTTTGCTTTCCTTTCAATTTTAAAGGGGCATAATGAGAAGACTGGTGTGATTCTGTGACACGAGATGTCTCATGTGTTGCGCTCCATTTGAATGTTCATCATGTACATTCGGAGCACCCAAAATCCACTTAATTACAATTAAAATCCACAACTTTTTAAAATACTCAACGGATCATCACCGGGTTTGTCTAAAAAATTTACAAACATGCCAAAGAATAATTTATACTAAATTGTTTTCCTTAAAATTTAATCTTCAAACAACAATAATAAAAAACAAGTTACTTTATAAAGTGTGTTGACTTTAGTTTTAATGAACTTTGAAATTAAATACGTGCGAAAAATTGTAAAAAACAGCGCAAAAATCGAGAAAAGCCAGGTGCTGCTCTGTCTCAGGTGCCCTTTGATGCCGCTTAGGCTTTGATTGGACCGTCGGAATCCGAAAACTGGGCCTCAAAGAACTGGACCAGAGCATTGAATGCTCGTGGCAGATATTTATCGTAGACAAAATCTAAACTTGAGTAGTCCGACACCTGGAATTGTCCCCGCAGCCCATTCGGCGGACCAAAGCTGCTCAAAGTTTGTTCCACATCCTGAATAAAAAATAGGTTGGAGTAAGGATGAGCTGGACGATGCTTCCACCTGTACTGGTGGAAGCATCGGTGGAAGCATCGTCCAGCTCATCCTTACTCCAACCGCAAATCTCGTTAAAAAAGGTCAAAAAAATGGATAAAAACGGCTGAAAAGTTGAGAAAGTGAGCAAAAATTGATGTATAGGAACGCAATAATGGAAAAGGGTGGGGCGCGCCATTTTTGCATTCGTCTGTTTAACCATTTTGTTTGTTCGGGTTGTCAAGTGGTGTGCTAAGGGCACCTAAATCCAAAGCCCAAAGCCCAAAGACCGGCCCTGGTCATTGGTCATTGGTCATGACATGGGAATGCAGTAAGAAATCAGTCATTTTTGGAGTTTCTCGGGGCATTTGAACAATTTGCATTCGAATTTACCTGCGGGTCAGTGAGTGTGTCCGTCTGTCCATAGAATGAAAAGGTTGGAACTTGTACGCTGAACAAGTCGTAAGGGGGTGGAGCAGTTTGGTTATAGTACAACAAATTGAGTTTGAGTCCATGATCAAATTGTCTAAAGACGTCATCTTGGAAGAGTTGCAAATAGTGAACCAAATTCCGTTTGCTCGTTGTAGCGGGAAAATGTTCAAACAGTCGGCGAATCACGGCTGGACTTAAATCATTCGAACCATCTCCGAACAATAACAACAAGGCGGGCTCACAGTAACTGTGATCTCCAAGTTTTAAAACACATAGTTCTGGTACAGCAAAATGAAGAAAATCTACAATGGTGGGTTTTAATACTGGGCCATCTACTGGGAAGGCTCTCTGCAGAAAAAAAAGGTAAAAAAGAAGAAGAAAGAGAGGAAAAATCATCATGTCATTGTCATTTTGTTTTTAAACTTGCCACAGGCCAATTTCAACGTCAACTTTCAACTTTCAACACCACAAGTGCTTGATAAAAGACAAAAGGTGCTTACAAAATGGTTGGCAAAAGGAATGAGAGATGTGAAGGAACCGCTAGTTCTGGAACTGTACGCCGTGGGACTGATGGCATACATAAAGTTGACGAATCTTTTATACTTTGCTCCATGCAAGTCCATAAAGACGTAGAAACTTTTGAGGTTGGTCATTGGTCAGTGGTCATGTAATAAAAGGAATGCAAAATAACACACGGTTAGTTCTCATCCTCTTTCAGCTTTGTACTTGAAATAAAATAATTAGGGTAATGAAAAGTATAAAATCTCACACTGTACTCCCAAGTCCTTGACAGATGAAATTTATAGAGCGTGGTCGATTCATGATGCCCTGGCCAGAATGTTGCATTATGTAATCCACTATGTGAAACAAGAAATTTTGAAAACTTTATAATTTATACAGATACACATTGCAGATTGTAGATTATGAGATGTTGAAAAATATAATCGTTAACCGTATCTATTTTATTCCTCTTTCATTCAAAGGCTAAAGTTGAAAAACCAACTTACCGATGGCGGGCATGTCATAAAGAGCTTGTTCGTGAAAACTGCAAAGGAAAAACGAGCGTGTAAGCAAATAGAATTTTCAATGCAGTCTCGACTGTCGACTGCTATAGGCTACAGCTCAAAACAAAGTGTAATTTGTACGTTGTACGGAAAGCAAAATTTACCTAAATTTCCAAAAGGCAGGATTTTTGGACGACAGCCTTGTGTGTCCCATCCCATTTTCAGTTCCTGTGTGAAAAGGGGAACATAAAATAAGATAAAAAATTAAAAGAAACGCATTGAAACAGTTTGATGTTTGGAATATTTTTTGAACGTTGTCTTGTTTGTTGTTTGTTGTTTGTAGTTTGTAGTTTGTAGCGTGTGTATTTTCCAGTGTTGGTCAATGCACCTCGAAAATTGATGAGCCATACTTCATTACCCTCCCGCACATCATCGTATACTAAAATTGAATACAAAACAAAATTACACAAGATGGCGCTCTATGGACATGGTGACATGAAACTGTCGAGCGTCGAGTGTCGAGTAAATAGTTGACAGGTGAGAGATGAGAGATGAGAGGTGAGAGGTAAAAGGGAAAGTGCTCAGGATAGATGATAGATGGTAGATGGCGCACCAGCTATGGACTCGGGTTCGCCAATTAGCCATGCTACGGCGCTGGTAAAGATAGTGTGTACATATATATTGACGAATGGTTTTTGAGGACCCTCGCCACCGCTCGGCCGGACTTTGGGACATGGGGGCAATTGAAAGATGGTTAAAATGTACCCATCCTCCGTCGTCACTGTCATTGGAAAAATTTGTAAAATTTTCTCTTGTAAAATTAAACTTGGTATTATTTGATTCATACTGAATTTAATATTGAATTACGAATTGCTAAGTTGTTATTTTCGAAATAACGCTTTTTTTCTTGTGTTTTAAGATGAAGAATAAGAAGCCACCTTCATGTTCAAAATGCTTGTAATTGTTGAAATTGAGATAATCCGACTGAAATAAGAAGAAAAAAAAACAACAACTAAAAAACAAGAAGAAACCGTTTGAAAAAAATTTCGTGTTCAATATCCTATTTTGTCCAATTTAAGAAAATGACAATCCAAAGTCCACATGACACATCTCATGTCATGTTTTTTGCGGCCTCCCCTTCCTCAAAAACTTACCACAGTCCATGTTCTGTGGTTGAACAATTTTGAGCGGTCAGAGCGAGGTTCAGGGTTAGCGACAGCATTGTCATGTAGCGAGAGTGGGTGGGAGTTCGATCCCGAGTCGGAGTACAAATCCAGATGAGATTCCGAATAAGGACGAGAACGAGCAGAGGACTGGAACTCGACTTGACTTTCTTCTTGAGTTGCCCTCGAGCTTGCCTTTCTTCTTCTGAATCTTGGACCCACTAAAATTTGAATGGGAAAATTTTTCAACATTGTGTTGGTTAATGACGCTGTTTGCTCAAACTTGGCTCGAAAAATGATTTCCGGCTTGACGTATCCCGAATTGTTCCTGCTGTTTTCCCCATCACAAACTGTCAGCAACAACAGATGCAACACGCTCATCCATGAAATTATCGGGTGCAATAGTCTCATTTTCCTCACTCTCGAAACTGGAAACTGGAAACTCAAGTCTCGATATTCGAGATTCCCCAGAATTGAATTGATAAGGCAAGGCAAGCCAAGTAGAATCAAGAATCTATTCATATTCATATCAGTTTGGTTCATTGTATTCTAATTTTGTTTCCAATGTGCAACAAGCAACAAGGAACATATGCAACCGCCTCTCTTTGTCTGCACCATTTGTAGATATCAATGTTGGGAATTTTCATGATCATTTTAATGAACCACATCAAACTTTGCCCTCAAAATCACTAGTTCAGGAGCACAGGTCATATGCAGTATGCAGTAGCCATGACAACAACAACAACAACAACAAAGCTGGCTTCCCCTCCTTTTACACGTCTAGCACCCCTTTCTGCGAGCATCCATGTCCTCCTCCTGGTGATCGTTATGATTGTGATGACAACCTCTTTGGATTTTGGTGGTGTAGAACAAGGAAACTGCCCCAAGGAAAAGACGTCTTTCCAGGATAACAAAGTAAGATTATTGTTTTTTTTATTCATCCTCGTCCTAGTTTTCCCGCTTAATATTCTTATGTAGTTTGTAGTTTGTAGTATTCACCATGCCATGGATATTGGACATTAAATTTCAGTTTTTTCCGTATGGTTGTAGGAAAACACAGAAGACACTGGACCAAAATGTCCCGGTTTTTGTGGAATTATTAAATGTCCTGATCGTTTTAGTTACTGTGTGTGCGTCGTCAAACTGACAGATATTGAAAGCCAGCTGTCTGTAGACCAGTGCCATGCAAATTGCAAATGTATACTTTGACCCATGACCCATGACCCATGACCTCCAAGACCTGGCAAGTTGTAGCTGCTCCAATCTACATTCTAAATTCTATATTCTATATTCCACATTCATTCATTCAGCAACAACATTCTCCAGCAAGACAGAAAATTAGTGCAAAAAAAAACAGCAGCAAGGAACACTATTCAATTAATCAAATTGTAGATTGTAGATTGTACATGTGAGCACAACTTTGCAGAAAAAATTTGTGTTTCCTTATTCTCTCATCTCGTTTTTCTCGGAAAACATAAAAAAAACAGTACAGTGTATATTATATATATGCATTGTGCATAGTGCATACAAATAAATTTATTGCCTTTATTTCAGTTGACTATTGGCTACTGCATCTGCATCTGCATCTGCATTTATTCATTATCAACGTCTACATAATCCCTCAGTGCCTCAATGGACCAATGCATCAACATCAATATTAATATTCGTAGTGCGGGACCAGAATCATAATTAATGTTTCCAGGAGCATCATGATGAATTTATTCCGTTTTCTGTCACAAAGGAATTTTCTACATTATACATTCTACATTCTACACAATGAATTACTAATGATTGATTAATGACAAATCCATGTTGACACAGTAGCTACTTTCCCCCACAACTTGAGTAGTATCAAGCTTATTTATTACATGTACAATACTTGTGTTTCCATTTTTTCTATCGAGTTATCGAGGTTTTGGTCTGTCATTCATCCTATTTCTCTGTCGCTCTATCTCTTTACCTCTTTATCTCGTCGTTTGTTCATTTGCATAACCGAATACTGAATATTGAATACTGAATACAGATGATTTGACCACTTTTTGCATCACTCTGCATTCTCCGTTGCCTTGTAGCTCAGCACATTTGTCATTTTCATTTGGCATTTCTTGCTGAACTTGGTCTTGTCCTTTTAATAAATTAAGTCAAGGGTCAAAGGTCAAAGGTCCAAGGTCAAGGGTCAAGGGTCAAGATGACGGTTCGGTTTCGTTTTCATTTTTGCCCTAGAATTTACACACTCGGGATTTTCCTAGGCATCCTAATAATTTTTCTCGTTGGTGCTCCACTCGGCGTATTTTCTGGCTTGGACTTGAATTTAAATTCCGATTCAGATTCAGACTCCGATGCCTATTATGACGCGTATTCAGACGAGGATTTTCAGGATGATTATTCATCTCAAGATTTTGGTGTGAAATCAGACTCTGATCTAAAGGTCCGCGAAATCCCACAAACACAAATACATGAATTAGGAGTAACCCCGAAGTTTGTTTGCTCAATCATATTAATTAAATGGGGATACTTTTGATACTGGTGTCAGTTTTAAAGACGTATGAAATGAAGTGGAGTGAGCTGGTGCGTGGGAAATTTGAATTTTGAACTTTGAATTTTAATTTTTTAGGAACGGTCAAGTCTCGATTCAAGCGGATCTCAATTTTATAATCAGCGGGAAATGAACTCAAGAACAAATGAGGATTTAACCAGTTTGGAAAACACATTAAATGAACCCCAGTGGAAAAATTCCCGACGCCGGAAACGACAATATGCCAAGAAAAACTGCGGCTATGAAAGTTACGGAGGGTGTTAGTACAATTGTGAATTCTGTAGATTTCATATTTCCGATTTTATTAATAGATGGAGAAATAAATGAAGAAATTGTGTCTAGTTTTACAATTTACTCGTACTCCATACATGTGTTTTGGGTGTTAATTACTCTGGATTCTGGATTCTGAATTCTGGAATAAAATCAATGTCCTTTGCCTTTTGTCAAGATTGAAAATTCATCCACAACGCATAATCACTGTTTCCATGGAAACTTTTGGTAAGTATTTTGAACCGAATTCATCAACTAGATTTCAGATTCTAGATTCTAGAGGCTAAATTCGCCAAAGGAATTGCCATAGTTACCAGATACCAGATACAGGCGCCATCTTCTGGATATCCGTCTCCAGTTGTAGATTCTTTCTAATTGCATCACAAACGCGATCCACCAACGCATTTATGTTTTCCTCTGTGGTGGCTGCATCTGAATCTGAATTGTTTGCATCAACTTGGATGGTTTTAGGACCTCGGACTTTTTTGTAGGTATCAATGACACTGAATTTCAGATTCAAACAAGTGAAAAATTATTGGTGATGTGTAATGAGACGTACAATGTACTAACGGCGGCCCTTAATAAAAACCGCCATTTTGAATTTTGACACGCGAGATTTTTGGTTCGTAGTGTATTTTTAGTATTAGTATTTAGTATTTGGCATTTGATAATTGCTTACAGCTGTCGAAATTGAGCCGAATCGTTGAGCTCTTGTTCCGTCTGGTCAAGTGTCATATTTCCATGTCTAAGCCGACGTTGTCGATTTTCCTCAGTGACACCCAGGAAAATGACAAGATCCGGCAGAGGGAGGTCAAATGGCCAAACGTAGTCGGATGAAGAGACAGAATCCGTTCCATATTTCATTAATTGTTTAGCTATGCCGATGGCAGCATTGGTACTCCAAAATCTAAACAGAAAATAGACATGACATATCGTATTTTAATTTTTACCAAGTGAACAAAATTTCAAATCAAAAGTTGAATTATTTATTACTTACTTATTATTTATCAGCTTGAAATGTATTTGTTTTTACCGATCCATAATAACTCCCTTGTCTTTTGTACAGGGCGAAGATAAAGAGGATGTGGGCTGTGACCAAATCTCCATCATTTCTCGAGTAGCTATGTAATTTCCGCCCGCCTTGTACGCTCTCTTCACCTGAAAAGAGATCACTTACATGAAAATGGTTTTTCTATTGAATCTAGAACCTATAGCTAAAGAAAAAGGAGCTTGTAAAATTCTAAATTCCAAATTCACCGAATCATTTAAACCGGAAACGAGAGACTGGAATATTTTTAAAGAAGGTGGAAACGGTGTAATGACTTGAAACCTCAATTTTTCTGACACTCCTTGACAAACAGTGAACTTGCCTAAAGGAAATGAGCAAATTCAAAATTCGGGCACAAAATATGAAATCCAATGATTCCTTTTGTCATCCTTTTCAGCTTACGGTTTCATGCACAATTGTATTTGCATTTATTAGCAGTTACAGTGATTATTGATTATTGATTACCACTTCCATCCAGCCCCTCAATGACGACAAAGGGAAAAGGACGATTTCTGCCTGTATTCAAGGATGAAGGAGTAAAACTTGAATGGAAACTGTTTAGCTCCGAGATTTCCGGAACAGCCTGTAAAACCTATAACGCACAAGTGTACAATTAGTTTAGATTACAATTCGTATCAGAGTCCAGTTGGACTCTTGACTCTTGACTCATTTTGAAGACAAAACGGTTGAATTTTGAATCATTAGCAACTGAAAATATTTACAGAAACTACTTGAATAAATTACCTGTGGATTTTCTAAAGTTTCACGGATTTGGCCAAAAGATTGATAAATGAGTCTCGTTGGAAGTCCTGAAATGAAAAGGGTTGAGAGTAAAAATTTCAAGAAAAATTAAAAGACAATTAATCAAGAACCCATATGTTTTTTTAGTAAAATCCTTTGTACTGAAATCTCTCAACTCTCAACTCTGTAGTCTCAAATCTAAATATTACATCAGAGCTGTTACCTTTGCTCTCGCTTTCATTTTTCCTGGCTTCCTCGTTCTCCTCCATTGGCATTGGCACACACGTGCAAACAAAGACAAGGACAAGCAGAAGACAGACAACTAAAAATTTCCACTCCATATTCCTCAGCCCTTTCAGCTTTTTGATCAATTCGACTACAAGTTTTTTGTCCGTTTGGTCCCGCTGACTAGAGACTAGAGACAAGAAAATCAAGCAACAAAATTTTTTTCAAGGATTGCCTTTGCATCAGTACAGAAATGATAAGGATCAGTCGCGAGTCAGTATAAATTGTAATAATTAGTGTGCCGGATGATGAATGATGGATGATGTTTTCACACCAGCGCAGCGCAACGTAATGAGCATTTTATTTGTTTGTTGTTTGTCCATTACAGGATTTTATTTCAATTAGTTGAAAATTCAAAATTCAAGACTCAAAACTCAAGACACAGTAACATAATTTACAATTCACACGTCTGAGTTCACTTTTCATTTAGATTCCACTCCATTCCTTTGGGCATTTTGGGATATGAACAGCAGCAATATTTTTCACTGTTGCGAATACACTTTGGCTTTTTAACATGGAGCTCAAGTATTTTTTCTGATAGTTTATATAGTCTTCCTCGGTGTCATTTGGGTCAATTTTCATATTTGGAACGTTTTAATCTTTCGCGTCGGCCAGGTGCTTTGGGGCTACAAGAAGACCTAAAAAAGACAAAGGGCAAAGGCAATTCATTTTTAGTGTGCCCCCGAAAAAAGAAAAGATGAACAATGAACTGACCACGACAGAGGGGTTTTATTACCAATGGTGATTCCATAAGGCCGATAGGTTTGAAATTCATCCAGCAGAGCCTGAAATGTCAGCTCTTCGTTTTTGTACCCCAAGTTTTTAGAAAATGATGTGAATTCGTCGTGGTAGATTCGGAGGAGTTGCTCTTCCCCTGCATTTAAAATGGTAATTTGTGGCGATGTGTACATGAAAAAGTTGAGATCCACTGCACTGGGACGGAATTCTCGTACGACTTAGCACGTGTTAAATCGGTGTTAGGCTAATTTAGCACGGGTAAATCGTATTCTCAAAACTTAGCACCGAGTTATCCCTCTCTATTTTGGTGCTAAGTTTACACCCATCCAAAAGTCGGTGCTAATCGTAATTGTAATTAATTTTTAAAAGAGTTTACTGCAAAAAAGTACAAAATTCTTGTTTAACAAAACTCACAAGATACTTGGAGTGTAAAATACAACATTTTGGCATTATTAAAATTCAAAGGACACCGTATAATGAATAATAATTTGCACTCACAAAATAAAAGTACGAACTATCAACTATCATACATTTAATATTGTACTCACGATTGTAAAATAAAGTATGTGTACAAAGTAAACTCTAATAGTTGACGTGAAAACAAAATAGGTGCAGAGAAACCCAATTATGTCGGTCAACAAAATTACATGGTTTATTTTTTACACAAAATTAACCATCACAATAATTATACATTTTACATCTAGTGCACGTTTGGTTTTTTATTTTACTACTTTCAGTTTCCGTCAATTTTCATAATTGTTAAAAGTCGTGACTCAAAGCATTTAATTGTCATCTGTATTATCAGTATCATTTCACAAAACAATAATAATTATTATTATTTTTACAACTCAATCCCTCGACCATTTACAACAATCGAAAATACGTCAATAAAAATAAGAGTCACAAGAGAGTCACAGAATCGTTAATCATTAATCATTAATAAAATTGATTTTATTCATAGTTGTTTTTACGATCAAATCGTTCAATTCGTTCAAAATACGTAAGTCTAAAAATTGCGTTTGACTGTTGAACAAAGTGAACGTAAAAGAGAGAGAGATTTGATCGTAAGAATTTTTTTACGATCAAACTACAACAAATGAAATTTGAACGATTTTGATCGTAAAACTTTTTCAGTATTTTTTCAAAATTTCAAGGATAACTATAACTTTTTAAAAGTTTGTATTCATTTTAAAAATAGAATACTTCACATGTTACATATTATGTACAATATTTTGTTTTGAACTTTGACACATATGGGTAAACAAACGAGCTAAAATACACAATTTATGTTTATTACAATCATCTGAATCGTATTAATAAATTACAAAAATGTAATTTCCATATAAGGGATTCT
Source organism: Sminthurinus aureus (assembly GCA_034698265.1). Taxonomy (NCBI): domain Eukaryota; kingdom Metazoa; phylum Arthropoda; class Collembola; order Symphypleona; family Katiannidae; genus Sminthurinus; species Sminthurinus aureus. The sequence goes on from JAQGBH010003541.1 coordinate 17,045, forward strand.
TCGTAATAATAGGATTCTGAAGTTAATTGCAATTATTGTAATTAAGACAAATAATAAGTTCCACAACAAATAGAGGTTATTTAATTGTATCTTTCAAATTGATACTCTTTTCAAAACGTTTTATTTTATTTTATTTTATTTTGTAAACAGCAATTTCAAGTTAACTTCGTGGACTAAAAGTGATGTTAATAAAGTTAGACCGAAAACCCAAATATATTTTTGTCACGATTTTTCAAATCACCATAACATTTTCTGTATGGCACCTAGAGACTTGAGATTTGGCATGCAGGTGTATTATAGTGCTTAGTTTGATATTCCGGCGGCGCACTTTGAAATTCTTCCAAGGGCGGGAAATTGGAAAGTAAAATCCGCAAAAACCATTGGATTTTCACGATTTGTCATTTTTAAAGTGACCTCACAATTTCTGTATGGCAGCTAGAGACTTGAGATTTGGCATGCAGGTGTATTATAGTGCATAGTTTGATATTCCGGCGGCGCACTTTGTAATTCTTCAAAGGGCGGGAAATTGGAAATGCAAAACCGCATAAATTATTATTATTATTATTATTGATTTATTCAAAGTTATCCAATCAAAACACATACACAACAATATCACACGTTAACAAAGTTGAAGATGGTGTTATTTAAATTTGGATAGAAATAGGCCGAATAGAACAATTAAATGAGGAAAACTAAATCTAGAAGAGGTATATAAGGGAAAAAACGAAGAAAATCAACAACGCTGATTAAAGCGCGGCAGCGAAAAGAAGGCATATAATATTATAATAAATAGTATACATACACATTATACATCACGTGGTAATCTTATAAGTGTTGGTATCGTAGATTTTTTGTATCTATCATTATTACAAATAACTATACGAAAATTATTGATATTATTATTATATCGTGAACAATATTTAGGTGTTAATTTATATTGTTCAAGCCAATTCTTATATCTATTATTTTTCAACAAATTTTTACCAAAGCTATGAAGTAATATTTTTCTTCTATCAGCAAGTTTAACTAAATTATATTTATTTCATATTGTATCATACTTCCTATTACTTACGTACATACCACATATAATACTTAAGCATCTTTTATCTATAACAGTTAACTTTTTATTTTGACCATTATTTAAATTGGGACCCCAAAGTACCGCACCATAATTTAAGTTTTCTGAGAATGAACATTTTTTTACAGGCTCTAGAACAAATTTCATCTACATGTTCATCCCAAGAAATATTATTATTAATTAGTATACCTAGTAGTTTAGTTAAATTTACAATCGGTTCTTTTTTGTTGTTGATGTACATATTATTATTACTATACTTTTTACCTTTGGACAAGTCTACAACAAGCATATTGAACTTATCAGGGTTCAGTTTCATTTTGTTACAATTCATTATAGTATTAATATGATTAAGGTATGTTTGCATATACGGTATATCATCATATTTAACAGCTTCTGCTACAGTCATGTCATCTACATAAGCTTTAATATTATTGTTATTATTAGAAAAATTTTGTTCAAAAGAGGTAAGGACTTTGTTCACTAATATAATAAATAATAAAGGAGCAATTTTAGTACCCTGGGGGGTCCCATTACAAATTTGAATTATTTCAGATACACAGAGCTTATCTTTAACACATTGACTTATCTCTCTCAAGAAATCCATCAGCCAGTAAATATCATGCATGCATACATTCATTTCAATAAGTAAATCTATAAGTACGTTATGGTCGACCAAGTCAAAAGCTTTAGACAGATCTAAAAGTACAATAATAACATAAGTGTACTTTTCATCTAAACTTATAAGTACAAAGTCGTAAAGAGAAATTAGATAATGCGAGGTAGGGATTTACGTATTGTACCATACTGGTTAAGACTTATTTTATCTATAATTTGTTCATACAGTCTATCAAACATGAAACCCTCCATTATTTTAGTGAGAATGTCAGTTTGAGTTATAGGTCTAAGGTTATCTATTCTTACAATTCCAGGTACTTTTTGGATAGGAGTAATATAACCAATTTTTCATAATTTAGGTACAGTATATTTTTCAAATGAATAATTTATAATATGAGTGTATAAAGGTATAATACTATCAGCTACGAGTTTGAGTATAATAGGTGGTAAGGCATTAGGTACGTTCGATTTATGTATATTTAAAAGCTTAAACTTACGAGAAACATCAAGTTGTGTAACTTCAAGCCATTTATTCTTATAATTATTATTATCATTATGGTTATTACGTATAGGTGGATAGGTATTGTTAATATTCGAAAAATATGTATTAATAGAGTTGAGAGTATTTTGTACACTAGTATTATTAGTTAAAGAGATTTGATCAACTATTGACTCTTTCTTATTTAAGCCACAAAGAGAGGAAATAATATTATAATAATTTTTACAAGTAGCATTTATTTATTTATTTATTCACTTTATTTACGTGTTACAAATGGGTTTGACAAAAGTCATCCGTACAATAGACGGTT